>JAJEJO010000452.1:214957-285368 GCA_020662805.1 Glaucomys volans | reverse complement strand
TGAGATTACGTATTGCAGCACAATGAATCTTGCAAACGTGATAAATGGAGTTACAGAAGAATGTACATAGTGACACTGAGTTTTAAAACCATAAAGCATGCGATTTGCAGAATATTTATTTTGGGAATACATAGATATGGGTTGTCTATGTATTACATATAAAATGATGGGGTTAATAAACTCCAAATTCTGCATAGTAATTGGTGGGTAATGGAATGTAAAGGGGGTACAATCAGGGGTAAGCATTAGAAACTTCAAATATATTCATTTTGTTTTTTTAAATGTTGAATTATAGGTTTAAGAATGTTCCTTGAGATTTTTTTTTAATATTTTTGTATGCCTAAAATGATTTACTAAATGGTTGTAAGACTAATAGCTACATGTAACTTGATGAGAGAAGAACAACTGGATTAAAATATGGGCGAGGGACTAGAAGAGACATTTCTTCAAAGATGCTCAGCATCAACGATCATTAGAAAAATGTAAATTGTAGCCACAGTGAGACATTGCCTCACTCCCATTAGGATGCTTACTATCCCCAAACTGGAAAATAACAAGCATTGGCAAAGATGTGGGGAAATTGGAGACTTTGGGTACTATTTTAGGGAATGTAAATTGGTATAGCTGCTATGCAAAGCGGCCTGGTGGTCCCTCAAAAAATTAAAAATAGACCAACTGCATGATCCAGCAACTCCGCTTCTGGGAATGCATTCAGAGGAATTGAAAGCAGGGTCTTGAGGACGTATTTGCACACCCATGCTCACTAACAGCCATATTCACAGTAGCCAAGAGGTGCAGACAACCCAAAAATCCATTGACAGATGAATGAATGAATGAATGAATGAATGAATGAAGTCTATATATGCAATGGAATATTATTCAGTCTTGAATAATATTCAAGAACTTGAAAAGGAAGGAAATCCTTTCACATGCTATGACATGGATGAACCTTGGGAACATGATGCTAAGTGAAATAAGCCAGTCACAAAAGCATGGATACTATATGATTCTACTTATTTAAGGTATGGAAGGGAGTAAAATTCATAACAACACCAAGTCATCAGGGTCTGGAAAAGGGGAGAATGGGAAGTTAGTGTTCAATGGGTACAGAGTTTCAGATTTGCAAGATGAAAATGTTTTGGAGATGAGTTCATAACACAGTGAATATGTGTAGCAATGCCCAACTATACAGAGATAGAGAGAGAATAACTATAACAAGATTTTTGTGTGATCTAGAGATTTCCAGATTCCTCGTTGTCACTCCATTTCTGAGTTATCCAGTTGAATAGCATTCCCAGAGTCCTTGCCTCAGTCCAGTCCTTGACATTGTTGAGCATTCTACCCTTCCAGAATATCTCTACTTCCTTTCCCCCTCATAAATCCTATGGAGAGGGACTCCAGTGAATCCCACTGTGGGGTGCACAACCACATACTGCTTTCTCCAGGAGGCATCCGGAACCCACCTACACCACTTGGACTCCCCCTGCCTTGAGGACCTAGTAAACTTATGGTGCCTACGACTTCATGCCAGTGATTCATTTATTGTCCATGACTCATGTATGGCTTCTTCATGTTTCAGAGGCCTATAATCAATCTCATGAGAATTTAAACCCTTGGAAGAGAGAGACTGTGATAACACCGCTGTTTATACATGGTGGTTCCAGTGCTTTGCACGTAGCTG
Organism: Glaucomys volans; assembly: GCA_020662805.1. NCBI lineage: Eukaryota > Metazoa > Chordata > Mammalia > Rodentia > Sciuridae > Glaucomys > Glaucomys volans. Next base: position 283,687 of record JAJEJO010000452.1, on the reverse strand, counting down.
GCACAGTAGGGCTGGGTGAATGACGTGTGTGACTGGGTGGATGGCCAGAGAGATCAGTAGCTGAGCTGATGCACCAAGAATTCAGTATAGTATCTTCTGTGAACCACCCCAGCACCAGCTGCCCTGGGCTTCACCTACACCAAGACTTCCTTGACTCAGCAGCCCGAGCTTGCTTTTCCCCACAAGACACTTCTGCCCGAGCCTGGATGGAGGGCAGGGTAAGGCAGTCCTTCTTCCTCTTCCCTGATCCACTCCATTTTTATTGCCCTTTTTTTTTTTAGGGGTAGGAGTTTGCTCTTAATTGATACACAAAGAAGACAGACAGCAAGTAATAAAAATAATAAACCCAGGGCCCGCACACGACATGAGTAATGGCTGGCATGGGATGTTAGCTACTCCCTGCTCACTCAGTAGCTTGGAGTCCTTGGATGATCCACCTCAACCATTTTTCTGTTTTGGCAAAATACACATAACATGAAGCTTACCATGTCAGTCAATTTTAAGTCACAATTGAATGACAGGTACAGTCCCGCTGCTCTATACCCTTCACCTTCAACCACTGTCTGTTTCATTGTCCAGAGCAGAAATCTGTACCCACTGAACACCGGCTTATGATTCTCTCCTTTCCGAGCCCTTGGTTACTCCCATTTTGCTCCCTGTCTCTGTGAATCTGCCTCCTCTAGGGACCTCATTTATGTGAAATCATATGCTATTTGTCCCTTTTGTGACTGGCTGATTTCACTTAACACAGTGTCCTCAAATTCATCCATGCGGGAGCCTGTGTCAAAATATCCCTCCTTCTTAGGCCTGAATAATACTCTACTTTAACCTTTTAAGGCTCAGTTGCCTCTTCTGTAAAGTAGGATCTGAGCCCATTTTTTGAAGGTTGTGTGGAGACCTAGTGAGATCATGAACCATGAGGGACGGTGCCCAGCATGGTGGATAACAACTCCCCTCCCCTCTCCGTTCTCAGGTCCCTGCTCCTGACATTGCACAGTAGCCAGTGGTCCATCATCAATATCCATTAGTAAATTAGGGAGCGGTTCCCAGAGTGCCAGCATTATCAAAATGATCACCTTTTTCATGCTTCTCCATCACTCCCTCCCCAGTGGATCAATAACAAGGAAAACCATACTAGGCCCTGTCAGTCAGGAACAGAAAGTGGACAGAATGCACTGGGGGGTGGGAGGGAGCAGTCAGATCCTTCCTTTTAGGCAAGAGAGGAGGTCAGGCAGTCACCAGATAACTTTAATAGTGAGGCTGAGCAGATTGGACCAAATCAACAAGTGGAGATCTGTTTTCCATGGGCTTAACTAGTTATGAGGCTTGGTCTAAGTCAGCTAGAGTTCATCATCATGGAGTTAATTATAGTATCTCCCCTTGCTGTTACAACATACTGCATTATTAGAAAGGACAAGCCGTGACTTGGGTTGGCAGGGTGGCTAAGTTGTTTAAGAAGCAAATCTGTCTGATGAAAACCCTTGAGTTGGATTTGATGGAAACATGAGGCCATCAGTGAGCTTTCCACAATGGATGTCCAGTGGCAGGAGTTAAACTCAGGATGGGAACTCTGTGACAAAGAGCACAACTTATCCCAGATTGATTTTCCCCATGGGTAACATTTTCATGAAAAAAAGGAACCGCACATCATCTTTTGATTAAGCAATGTTCTTTTTTCCCCAGATCTGTCTCCTGAGAACTCCCCCCAAAGATGGGAATCTTACTGTACTAAGATCAATAACGTAACCACTCTGACTTCCCTGAGAGGAAGAGAGCAGCTATGGCCAGTTGAAACTGCATGCAGACTGAATAACCTGCAGTTCCCCAGCATTGTGGGGTTAGAAACAACTCATCTCCTTCCCACCACAGGGAGAGGTGGCATGCACCTTCCATCAGTCCTGACCACTGCCTCCATGGAGCCTGAGTAAAACAAGCCCTCTCATCTCAACCAGAAAAGATGCTCTTTAAGAATGAGTGACAGGAGCCGGGTGCAGTGGTACATGCCTGTATTCTCAGCCTCTCAGGAGGATGAGGCAGGAGAATCGCAGGTTCAAAGCCAGCCTCAGCAATTTAGCGAGGCCCTAAGCAACTTAGGGAGACCCTAACTCTAAATAAAATATTTAAAAAGGCCTGGGAGTGTGGCTCAGTGATTAAGCTCCCTTGGGTTCCCTCCCTGGTACCAAGAATGAGTGACAGAGAAGAGTGAGGAGCCTCCCAGGTCCCCGACCCCAGTGACTCAGCCTGGATGGCTGGGTGTCTCTGGAGGACCACTCCCTAAGTATGTGACCTTGTCAAAGAAGCAGCAATTAAGAGGGAGTTCCTCTGATCATCGGTGACGGTGTTTGAGCACTGGAGGTGTGTGTTTGCTTTTTGTTAAGTAACCACAAAGCAGCGGTTAGTTTCTCTCTAATAGATGAGAGTGACAGATGTAGGAATTGGCTTTAGTGTGATGTCTGAACGCTCATTGTGATTTCGTACCTGGTGAGTTTAGTCATAACATCTTTTTTTCCTCTCTCACCTTTTTCCCCACTGCATTGGTCCCCTTTGGGTTGTTGGTTTGTGTTTCCTACGTTTGGGAACCAGACTGGGCTGAGTGACAGTGTCAGACTGCCTAGGTCACTGCTGCCAGAGAAGGTCTTTTCAGATGCCTCTGCTCCACCTGTGTGACTTTTTCTCCCTTTCTTTTTTAAAAGTAAACTCGGCAGGATGTGAGCTCACCAGCAACTGAGCAGACAGGAACTGATGAGCCAGCTAGCAAACAGGACTTCAAAGGACAGCAAGAGGAGCCCTGCCTGCCCTAGACATTTAAGGGCTGTGCTCTCCCTGGGGGGCACTAACAGGAGGGCTCCCCAGGAGCACTGCCCTCCCAGCCCCCCACTTTTCTTAGAGCGGAGGTACTCAATGTGCATAAAGGACACGCTAGCAGTGGGGTTTCCTTCTAGCTTTGGGGACTTTGGAACTCAAGTAGAAAAAGAAATGACTCTCTTTTATTTTGTTTGGCAGAACCAGTCCAGAGTGTAACCTGGACTTGCATTGCGTTATACCTTACAGGTTATATATTTCTCCAGCACATTCCTAGGAATCCCCAAGGAAGATGTAGATAGCAGCGTAACCTTTATACATATTAGATAAGGAATTTGAAGAACAGGACAGGCAAATGACCTTGCAACATTGGATTCAGTGTTAAGCTGATCACCTGACATCCTAGTGTGTCCCTGCCCACCCCGCCCACCCCCACCACTCCCTGCCATTTTAGACGGTAACTTTGCAAAGAAATGGTAAAATATGGGTAGCCAACCAGGCACTGTATTATGCTCAAATTCTGCTCTTATCTCAAAGGGAGACCTCCTAACTCTCCTAAAATTTATGATTTTGCAAGTTTTTTAAATCCCCATGGGTTTCTATCAATTTCTCTCAATACTATATATTTCTGTTTTTGTGGTTCCACTGAAATGCAAGGAGTTTTTTATTTTTATTTTTATCTTTGGTACTGCAGATTGAAGCACTGAGCCACTGAGCCACATCCCAGCCCTTTTTTTGTATTTTATTTAGAGACATGAGTTGCTAGGGCCTTGCTAAGTTGCTGAGGCTGGTTTTGAACTCTGGATCCTTCTGAGCCTCTGGGATTATAGGTGTGCACTACCATGCCCTGCTGCCATGCAAGTATTTTGAGGATGAAATTCACATTTCCCACCAGCACGCACCTATAATCCATACTCAATGAATATTTATGATATGAATGTTGTTATTGAACAGATCACTTACAAGTTGCTCCCCAAAATGAGAACACCAGGAGATTTCTCCATGATGATCATTTTCTGTCTGTAAATGCATTAGCCTCAGCACAGTGAGGGACCAAGTTGTGTGGGAAGTCCTCACGCTCCACAGGGTGCTGGGAATGGAACAGACTGAAGAGATTAATCTCTACTCCTTCATCCTAGGGGCAAGGAAGCTGAGGCTCCCAGAAGTTAGGTGGTCTTTCCCAGGTTCACCCCGTTTCTCATGGTGCTTTGTATGGGCTTTGTCATTGTTAGAGAAAATACTAGAATTGGCCACAACTGGAACTGTACTCTCTCTGTTCAGCCCAGGTTCCTGCCTCTGACAGTCAGGAACACGTTGGAAAAGGTGTGTGATTGCTTCCATTGACCTTCAATGTAATGGGACGGGATTACTTGGGGCTCAGCATTTCAATAAGTTCATGTAAAAGCCAGATACTATTCAGAGAGTAGGAAAAAAATCATTTGAAATTTGAATATGAATAAATTTGGGAGAAAGAGCAAAGAGTAGATATTACCTGGTGTGGAAAACAGAAGGTTCAGAGGTGATTTTAACACATTGCACCAATATAAGAAGAATAATTGAAAAGAGAATGCTAACTAGCAATTTTAAAATTCTTACTTAAAAGAGGAATAGGCTTGGATTATGGCAGGACAATTCTTGTTTAGTTCTTTAAAAAGTGATAAAAGGTAGTAATCAGTGACACTCAACCTAGATTCACTACCATTCATCCCAACCTCACCTAATTTCCATTTTTATAGAATCACTAGACTAGCGAATTGTCAGACTTATGAGAAAGCATTTTGATTTCATTGAGGTATTTACCAGAGTGGCTCCTAACACTCCCGTTGGAAACATGAAATACCTAGGTAGCATCCAGGGAGCGACAATTCATTTCAAATCCAGGAAAGAAGGGTCGTTAATGTCAGGTCACCATATTCTGTACTTGATTCTGCCCTCGTCATTAGCATTTGCACACTTAAATGCCTTAAATGCAAACTCAGAAGTCAGGTCAAAGTTACAGCTGACTCTACAAAACTGGTCAGATCAATAAAATGCAGAGCCAAGATAGCGATGTGGCCTAGAAAATGAGGCAGTAGAACATGTTGATGAGCAGGATTCAGGAGCCGTAGTAAACTGATGCTTCTAATGTTTCTAAATGAGTTAACAGCACAACGTAGCTTCCACAAAAGTCAATTCACTCACAGTCTGCACTGATAGACCTTCAGTGGACCATCAAACTGGAACCTCTCTTGCTCAAATAACACCTGAAGAATACTATTATTCTGGATTTTTTATAAGTATATCGACGCAAAGAGACCAATAACATCAATCATTAGGGTCGTGCAAATAAAGATAACAACACGCTACACTTCACACCCAAAAAACAGAAAATAAGCGCAGATGACATCGTAGAAAGAATGGAACCCTCGTGCACTTCAAGGGGAAAGGTAAAGTGGCCCAGTCACTGTGGAAAAGAGCATGGTAGTTCTTCAGAAAGTTAAACAGAATTGTCATTTGATCCAGCAATTCCACTCCTAAAGTATACTCAAAAGAATTGAAGCAAGGACTCCGAAACCTGTACCCCATTCTTCACAACCAAAAAGTAGAAATAGCCCATCAATAGGCAGACAGACAGACAAAATGTGGAACATCCTTACTATGAAATATTATTCAGCCTTAAAAAGGAATGAAATTCTGATATATGCTACAGTAGGCATGAAGCTTGAAAAGACTAAGTGAAATAATCCAGACCCAAAAGGACAAATGTTGTATGATTCTACTTCTGAGGGACCTAGAGTCATCAGATTCATAGAGTGAGAAAAGTAGAGTAGGAGTGACCAGGGTGGGCAGAGTAGGCATGGGGTGTCCATGTCCAGAGGTAGAGTTTCAGTGTGAGATGATGAAGCAGCTCTGGAGATGGACAGCAGTGGAAATGGACTCATGACACAGAATTGTGCCCTTGCAGATAACTAGTGTGATAAGGTTTAGTCTCACTCCAACTCTGACTTTCCACCAATTGGAAACCAGGGGGTTAGAGAAGTGCTGTCAGACCCACCCACCCTGGTGACATCCACAGGAGGTCACATCCAAGAAAGAGAGTCTCTGTAGTTTGATGCTGATGCTATGCTCTGGCGGTGGAAGGAACCAGAAGGGAGGTGTCTTGCTTTAAAGAGCCATTCTCTAGCCCTTCAAACCATGAGCTGGGCTCCCATGGATTTGAATGGCAGATGTCAGTGATCACCTCTGCTAAGAGCTCCTTCCTGGGCAGAACGCCTCCAATCCCAAACCAGCGAGGAAATAGCAACCTGGTTACACAGTTTCAGCCAAGTTGCGAGCTGCTTCCTTCCTGCACTGCCCTCCACCATCAACCCCTCTCGCCCCTTCCCTGCAGACCCTGCCCCTGGTTGGATGGCCAGAGTGCCCACAGCAGGCCTCCACCCCAGGGGCAGCTTTTCCTGCTTCAGGGCCCAGCAGTCAGGCAGGATCAGGGCAGTTCAACCACGGGGAAGGCCCATGGCTAGGGAAGCCAGAGCCAGGGTAGTCAGTACATCCTTGCTGCAGAGAGAAAGTCCTCTTCCTTCCTCTTTTTCCCCTCCACTCCCGGTTTTGCCTGAAGGCCAGATGTTCTGTTTATGTCACTCCTTTTTATTTCCGTGGCATCCCCAGCAAGGCAGCCCCAAGTGCAGAGGCCTCCAAAGAGGAAGTGTGGGGAGGGTAGAAGAGGAACCAGAGAAAGCGGGGTGTGTCCCCCCCCCCCCCCCCCCCAGACTCCAGGGCCCAAAGACAGGGGGTATGGCTTCATACCTGGGGGCAACCGAGGTGAAGGTGTCTTGGGAGAACCCTGGAGAAAGAGCAGACAAATAATCACCAAGAAAGATTGAAACCGCCTTTGAATCAGCAGGTCTGCAGTGGGGACCAGCCGCAGAGATGGCAGTGCGAACCCAAAGGTTGCTTGACAAAGATCTCAACCCAGCTCACTCGGTCAGATGTAATTTAAAATAATGATTTATAGAACAGCATTTAGCTTACAAGAGATAAAAAAAAAAAATCTGCATGCACTTTCAGAATAGACTCGGAGGAAGGAGTGTCTGCATCACCATGTTCTCAGGAGAAGCGCTTCTTTGGTCCTAGAGGACCAGTTCTCACCAACTGTGACTAACTGCACAGTGTTGGACAAAGAGCTTCACCTCTCTGAGCCTGTTCCCCATCTGTGAAATAAGGAGAAGAATATCACCTTGGATATGTCTTAAAATTAAGGCCTTAAAATGGGAGAAACATGTGAAAGCACTTTGAATTATATTCGACTTTATTGGTCCTTGTTCTCATTCATTTCCCAGATAGGTAAATGGAGGTTCAGACAGATGAGATTGCTGATTGGTTTCAGTTCTTTTAGAACAAGATGAAATTTTATTTAAAATATTTTTAAAAAGTAAAAGACACAGCCGGGCGTGGTGGCGCACGCCTGTAATCCAAGCGACTTGGGAGGCTGAGTCAGGAGGATCACGAGTTCAAAGCCAGCTTCAGCAACTTAACGAGGCCCTAAGCAACTCAGTGAGACCCTGTCTCTAATAAAAATACAAAATAGGGCTGGGGATGTGGCTCAGTGACCGAGCGTCCCTGAGTTCAATCCCTGGTTCTAAAAAAAAAAAAAGTAAAAGACACATACCTATGGTGGAGAGCACAGAACAGTAGTCACATCTTCTCTTCCACTCCCCGCCAGCTGTGCCCCACCCTCCCGCTGCGCTTCAGCCCCCTGCCAGTCTTTCTGTCTCTGAAGCATGCACAGGTGTTCCAACCTCAGCAAATCCAAAGCATCTGAGCCCCTGGGTTGGAGACTTGAAGACTGGGCCTGGGATGGGTAGCTCCAAGATGCCCTAGGTTTTGCTCTTGCAAGGTGGAAAGACTGGGCCTCAGGGTCCAGCCCTGGTCTTTACTGCAGTTCAAGGGCACAAGGATGGATGGAGTAGCTGCCTCCCTCTGCCTTCTCCCCCAGGGTTCATTTTCTACCTGGAAGCCCCACTGGCTGTCCATCACCTCCTACTTCTTCTCTGCTGACCATATCCCAGATAGGAAAGAGAGGGAAGCAGGAGCAAGGACTGTCCCCAGGCTCATTGTCAGGCCCAGTGGCTCTCCTCTTCTGCTACCCACTTCCTTCAGACTTCCCCATCCCTTATTTCTGACTCCCTGGGACTATTGGAGCTCTGGAGGTGATTTGGAGCTGGTGGATAGGGCCAGGGCCCTGCTGTACCCTAGGAAGGAAGAGAGAATCAGATCTGCTGCCCCAGGGTATTGTTCCTAAACCACAAATGGGATGTTGGGAAGCATTTCCTTGTAAATCCAATATAGTTGGTTTCATAGTACCATTTAGTAACGTCAAGGACCCTGCATATGTGACTTCAACAGTAAAGGTAAATTTACTATGGAAAAAACCTACATTTGCTCTCTGAACCAACTGCTTTTAAAGCTGTGAATGGTTATAGATTTCTAAACTGGGACTCTCCCATTGTGAGCACTGGAGGATTTGTGAGTCAGGAGCCATGACTCAGATGTCCAAGAACTGCCCGCAGCACTGTCCACACACCAAACTCCTGCTCCATGGTGTTAGATGGATAGTGGCTTGCTGAGTTTCCCTGTGTCATTTAAGCTGAGGAGGCTTGGCACCCCACACTTGGTGAACACTGAATGAAGAGACTGGTTGGGGGTCAGAGGACTTGGCCACATGGCTCAGGTGTTGTCCAGGCTGGGAGACCTCCTACCTTCTGCTCCTCTCCCTTTACCCCTTCTTTGTAATGGGAACCACCCACCACACTTTGCAATGTTTTTGGGAATGAAAAATGAGCAAGTTGATGGAAGTGTCCTCTCTTTGTGATACAGAATCATTTTTATACACTAGTATTATAAACTCCCCAAATAACTGGGTTTTTTTTCTAAAAGATCACCTAAAAATCCAAGCCATCTAAGATAACATTTTGGTTCAAACTTTCTCCCACTAAAACTAAACATAGAAGTTTCCACCTTTTAAAATGAGTTCCTATAATAAATATTACAGTTAGTATTTAATCAACGCTATTAAGTAAATATATTTATTTCAACAAATCATAGTCTGCTCATTTTAAAATATTCCAGTATACTGATATCTACTATAATGGTAGATACATGTCCTTACACATTTGTCCAAACCCATAGGATATAGAACATTAAGAATGAACCTTCCTGCAAACTGTGATCTCCTAGTGATAAGGATGTGTCATTGCAGGTTCATCCACTGTAGAGAGGTACTGCTCCATTGGGAGATAGGGCATGTGGGATCTCTCTGTGTCTCTGCTCAACTTTTCTCTGAACCTATAATTTCGCTAAAAAGTAAAATCCATTACACAAAATGAAAGAAAAACTAGACAATGCTGCTGAAATCATAGAGCTTTCATTCGAGGGGAAATATAAAAAGACAAATAGAAAATTAGAATAGATTGCAATTTAGCAAGTACTGTGATACAAATATCACAAGGTATCAGAAGAGTGCTTCTCAAACTCTGGTTAAGGACCAATTTTTTAAAATCCACTATTAGGTCTTGCAACCTCTTTATTATCCTCATCTTTGAAAAGCTATTTGTAAAATGTTTTGTGTATGTTAGTCATTATGTGCCACTGATCTGTAATGGATTCGTTGTTAAAATGAAGATGGTTCTTCACTCTACGTACCTTATACTCCGGAGAATAATGTAATTGCAGTTATAAAATGCTGTGGTACGCTCTTAAGAGATTGTTGTTCTATAAGAAGAGACAGAAGCACATTTCAAACAATGTCTGTGATCACAAAATAATCTTAATAGCTCCCACAAATCCTCCTAGAAGCATGACATTTCTAAGAGACATATCCCATAACCGCACACTTTTTTAACCACTCTTTTCTTCAAAGAAGCAAACATTTTTTTTTAATTTTTTCAAATTTCGTGAGCATAATGAATAGAGAAAGCCCCCTGTGGAATGTGAATGATGAGCTGTTAGCTAGACCCACTCACTCGCTAAGTGCCTTGCTACTGCATTTGAGGCTGGTGTACTGTTCAAAATTGACCAGCACAAGTCTCAGACTTTAAGTGTGAGCGGGCCATTGACTGATTACACTGTCTTTCAGTGTAAGTAGCCTGAACAGGCTGCGGGGAGCAGATCCAACCATTCATTCAGATCCCTGACTGAGTGTCCTCCAGAACACCACCACACAGCCACAGTGGGACCGTGGCTGACACTGGGCTCCTGAGACCTCTTCTGTTACAAATTAAACAGGGACCTAGGATCACTGGCATTAATTTGGCTGAGCCTCAGTTCCCTCATCTGTTCTCTGAGAAGCCAGACCATTTGACCACAAAGGGCTCTTCCAGCTTTCAAAATGGAAACAGAAAGAAAAAGAGACACAAAGACAAAGGGATTCCCTAACTGATGCGCTCAGTGCCATATGATGGTGGATTCATCCACTTACTTATTCTAAAGACACTTGGAAGCATAAGTCAATCTCCATGCTACTCATGGTCCCTAAATGAGAGGGAAATGGGAAGGAGAAAAACAGACTCCCTCAGCCCACCATGTTCCCTTCTCACCATGGGCCTAGAATTCAGGAAACTTGAGGAAGTTATGGGAGACATGGAGGGAGGGACTGGGAAGACATAGCTGGCATTGCTGCATTTAATACATTTATTTAGAACTAGGTTCTCAGCCTCAGCAGTATTGGTTCTATTCGTTGTAGGGGGTTGGCCTGAATGTTGTAGATTGTTTAGCAATATCTCTGGCTGTAACAAACTAGGTGCCAGTAGTATCTTCTCCCCCTCACTTGTGATAATCAAAAACATTTCCAGATTTGGCCAAACATCCTGCGGGGACAATCTCACCCTGGTTGAGATGCCCTGACTTAGAATCACCTAAGAGCCAGGCTTGTGCATGATGCTGAGCAACCCTGGCCTTGCAGTTTAGTGAGGCTTCTCTGACTAGACTGGGCATCAGAGTCACCTGCAGGCCTGGCTGAGGCTCAGGTTGCTAAGCACTCCCCAAAGCTCCTCCTTCAGAGGGTCTGGGAGCACTGGAGGGCTTGCTTGCATCTCTGAGTTCTGGAAGTTTGCTGATGTGCCATCCCCCAGGACCACACTTTGGGAACCACTGAGCCAGTGGCTTCATCTCGCCTGCTCTGGCTGCTGCTGGGGATAGAGTAAAACTAATTCATAGTTTTTAGATTCAGAAATTAAGCCCTAAGTGTAGTGCTCAACCCACAGACAATCTAAAAAGTCATAGGAAGAGAAATAACTAAAGAATTCCATGAGTGAGAACAATATCAACAGGTGCTTGGTTTTATAAATTAATTCTGGCCTCCTTCTGAATTAGCAGATTAATGATCAGTGAATGGGCTAATCTAGGAATCTAAACATTACCTCATTTTACAGTTTCCATGGATTCTAAGCTCCAAGTCATTACAAACAAACTTTTACAACCTACTTATTTAAAAGTCAGAGACCTTTCTGTGTACAAGAAGATGATGTGCATGACTCACAGAGACCTCAAGGGGCACATCTACCCAGATGTCCCCCAGCTCCTCTTTCTTTCCATTCTGGTCCCCTTCCCTTGGTCACCCGGTCCCTTGTCTCTGCAGCATCCTTCATGTGATGGCAGTGACCCAGACCACCATTGCCCATTCTGGCTAGCTCATGGAGGATTCCATGTAGCGTACTCCATACAAAATTGTCGTTTCATCTGAAGAGTGAACACTGCGATATCCGCCTTCTGTGGTGATACTACTAAATACTGTATTTTCTCTGAAAAGTCACACACCCTCAGGAGGAAGTGGGGTGTGGTGTTAAAGCAGCACAGTGAGGACGGGAGTTTTTTGCTACTGGTGCGCCCCACAGTGACAGCCCACTTGGCCATTTCTTGTCCTGTCTCTACCACCAAGTCCATGTTAACTGGTCATGTCACTCTGGTCATAGGATAAAAGGGCAATAAAGTGGAGCCCAGGGTCTCTTAACCTCTTTCCCTGATCCCCTCTAGCAGAAGATTGTTTCTCGATCCTGAGGTCCTGTGGCTTGGGTGGAGTAGGAAGCATGTCTCACCTACGTATCCAGCTGGTGGTTGGTGGGTTTAGCAAACGCACATTGACTAACGGCAAGTAAATGTGTATGCAACTTAATCTATTTGACCAGTAGTTGAGGTTTATTCTGAGCCATGTCAGATTGTCCATAGAGAAAGGTACCATCATGTTTTCATTAGGGAGAACTTCTAAGGATATTCTGGAAAAGTTCTATGTGATCACAATAGCTACCTTTTCCACCAAACACTGTTATAAGCATTTTCCATGGATTGATTCTTTTAATCCTCACAACATGAACATAGACCCAATTCTTCAGAGTCCCCTGTGAAATGGGTCTATCATATTCCTCATTTTGCAGATATGGGAATATAGTTACAAAGATTAAGTAGTTTGTCTGAGGCTGTTTAGTTGGTCAATGATAGAGTTGGCTCTTAGACCATAGCAGTCTCATTTACAAACCCAAGTGTCTCCTTGCATTAAGTCATTCCTGGGTTCCTATGCCCTTTTTCACATTGCCAAGCATGAGACCCCATGCCCAGGGACATCAGCTTCAGCCTCCTGGTCAAGGTGACCTTTGATCAGAATGCCCTGTTCCAGTGCCCTGTTCCCTCCTGGAGCATCACCATGGCAGGAAGAAGTTTCCCTGGTGTAGCAGGAAGATAACAAAGCACCCCATGTCACAGTAAGAGCTCCTGGGTTGATAAGACAATGGAGTCACAGAGAAGGTCACCCTTTCAGAGGAAATTTTAACACAAAGAAGAGAGCCATAAATTTAATTAGCTTCTTATGTGAGGCAGCATCTTTGTACCCACCATTCCATAGACAGTGGAGATCCAAGTCTTTCCTGGGATTTCTTGAAATTTGAAGGGTGTTTTTATCCTCTTGAGACTCCTCTCTCCATCTCCTACTGATGCCATTACCACAACACCATATCAGCCTTAGACATGAATCTCAGATCAGCATCAGTTTCTATAGTTAAAATCCACTCATTCCATCATCTTCCCTAATTCAGTCTAAAATAACTTTTTCAATAAGCATAAAATAAAATTTCTAGGTGCTAGAAAAGTATTGGGTTTCAGTTTAATTGACAGCACTTCATTTTGTCTATAAAATAACAATGGGTCTTGCAATAGTGGAGTCTTAGTTCAGATAGTTTAAGAAATGGCAGAGGTAGTTCAGTAATACTTGTGAGAGTATTTATAGTATGATGTACAGGTTTTTCTCACCTCCCAAGTTTTCTCATACTTTACATCTCATTCAATCCTCAAAATAATACCAATAAGTAAAAATTATTGTCTTTGTACTGTAGATGGGTGAATTTAAGATCAGCGATGTTGAGTGATGTGCCTGTGGTCCTAAGAAGCAGGTTTGTAGGTACTTAAAAACTCACAAGGAGTCCATCCCAGAGCAACTGCTGTGGGAGAGCTGAAGTGTTGGAGGAAGGAGTTGTGGAAGGAGAAAGTCCACACCTCTGCCCATGGAGTAGAGTTTCTCCAACATGATGCTTCATGTTCTCCATTAGGGCTGTCACAAGAATACCAAACTGAGAAATGATCTTTTGCCTGCAAATCCAAGAGACGAGAAGTTGGTGAGCATTTACTTTTTCCTGCTCATGGTCTTAAAGCAAGCACATCTGGAGCCTCCAGCTATACTTTATCCATTTTCACTTCTGACTCTTCTCAGATGATCAAAGAACCTTCTGAGTGACTCATGTCAACATGAAAATGAGTTGTGATGTAGTCATCTTGACCACTGCAGTTATAAGAGCTGAGAACCCTGCCCCCAAAGAGGAGACCCTTCACATGTGGGGCAGGTCTTCCCGTACCTTCCCCGACTGAGCTGATTAACTCTATAAACTTTGAAAGGAAACAAGTAAAGTGAAAATTAGGTACAAACAGGGCATAGCAGACACTCAGAATATTCTCTAAATCCAGACAGCAGGCAGCAGGTGCAGCGGACAGGGATTTGTAACCTGAAGCCTATGCTCAAATTCTGACCCTTGAAATGCTTTGTGGCCACCCAATTTACCTAGCCTTCCTAAGCCCCATCTGTACAGTGAGAAAGTGGAGGTTATGGTGATAGATGTCCTGTCCAGAGGACAGTTGTTGGAAAGATATGAAGAGATAACTCTTGTTAAAATGCATTTTAGAGTTAATCACAATTATTAATGCTACGATTGCTCTAAGGATTACTTGGCAAATATCTAGTAATACTTTCTCTACCTTATAGAATTTTTAAAAATCATAAGTTATAAAGTCATACTTTACCTCAAACTACCCTTTGAAATAAAGTGTGGTCCTGATCTTTGGAAGAGTATCTATAAGTATCTTACCATAAAGATGTCAGTTTTCGTTGTTAGAATGGATATATGTCCCCAATGTGGACCAAGAATCCTCTATAGCAGAGTTACTTGGGTGACTTTTGAATGGCAAATCCCTGAGCCTCACCTCCTAAAAGGTGACTCTGACTCCCCCCGCAAAAGATGTCCAGTGGACTCATTGAAGTTCAATCAAAACTTCTTCAGCATCGACTCCACCAGTACTTAGTCTTAAGTATTTCTGAGGATAGGCATGGTGGCATATTAAAAAGGGTCACAAATTCTTTATAGGTCTTCTGATCAATTTTTATTCCCTGCCCTAGTCAAAGCAGGTCTTGAAATCTGAATGTGGCAGAAGTGCATTGACTCTGTTTCCAACCTGGTTTCCCATAACATCTTGGGAGATTTCCTCACCTGCTTGGAGTGGAGCTGCCACGCACACAAGCCCAGAGTACTTCCAAGAGAATGAAGACCCTGTGGACAGTGAGGATTAGCAGTCCCCACTGTCCTCACTGAGTCCCCAGAGGGACGCCAGCTACACCTGTGGAACAAAGTAGAACTGTCCAATGAAGACAGCTCCAATAGTCAACACAGATTTGTGAGCAAGTAAATGACTGGGGTGATTTGTTATCCTGCAGAAGCTAACCCAAGCAAAAGCAAAGATGAGGACACAGCTGTTGTCCCAGAACCCAGAGCAGGAGCATATTCTCACACTCCCTATTTGGCTCAATATAGGAAGTCCTATAAGAAAGGAACCAGTGATACCTTTTTTGTTTTTAACATGGGAAGGAAAGGAGGTGTGGCCTCATTCATTTGAGAACAGAAGAATTTCTGAATGAGCCAACACATAAGTGGAGTCCTGGCAAAATAAGAGATTTGAAAGATGGTGATCATGCATGAGTGGACAGAACTCAGTGACAACAGCAGGGATGGCACAAACAGCCATGGAGATGCAGACGAGAGATCCAGACAGCTTGGGACTCCTACAGAGTCCTGTTGTGTGAGGAGGGAAAGTTGCAACCAATACATGCAGACTTTGAACTAACAGGCTAGGAATTATGACTTAATTAACAAAGATGGGGACAGTTTTCTTGAGTATTAGTGGAATTTGATCAGAGCCATGCTTTTGGGGGATGATCCATGATATACGTAAAATTGGTGTCGGAAGAAGAATATCATCATTCAGGGACTTCATTTTCTGTATTTTGACATTTATTTTCCATTGACACTGTTTTTAAGGGGTCTTGTTCCTGATTGCAGGCAGGAGGGCAATGGCAACTCTATCAAGGAGTCCTTTCACAACTCATTCTAACAGATGGGTGAATGTCAGGCTTGGGTTTCTTTTGTCATTGTGTACTGATTTGAAGGGTTCTTTTCAAATATTATCTTCAATTTCTATATATTATTTTAAAATTCATTTTGAGGCTGTATTTGTGATAAGAGACTAATGTTTAACCTGACTCTTACTTATACTGCTTCATAGAAGTTTCAGCAGCAGGATAAAACACTTCCCAATTATGTGGTTTTCCACTATTTACCATCTTTCTTATGTGCATATTATGAGAACAGCTATCTTTAGTATATGTCACCTTTAACAGCTGTAGGTCATTTTATACAGCAGCCTCTTTTGCCTAAGACACCCTTCTGTCTCATAAAGAAATGCACAAGCTACGGGCGTGGCTTAATTTGCCAAAATTTTTCTGAGCTGATGCTTCATTTGCTGCAGATGAAGGGAATTCTGAATATCTTTCAGCTCCTGAGAGTATGTAGTGCCTCTGTTTCTCTCTAGTTCTATGGAAATTTGTCCCCATCGGGTTCAGGTATGTGGACAACCATAATGTCACTCTGAAAGTCTCTGGGCATTTGATGAGTGGAGGGTGAGTCAGCCTAGGTGAGTAGGTGGATCAGTGCAGAGTGAGGCACAGACCACAATCCTTGGTTCAGTTCAATTCGTGTGGCCTGGGGCATGCTGCTGGGCAGTTATACTCAATCACCTGCCTGCATCAAAGTCAAAGACAAATGAGGCCACACTTAAGGATGACAACATTGAGCTCGTAAGAGTAAAGATCCTTTGTAAATTGGATCTAAATTGTTCGTGTTATGATGGTATTTTGCAGCTTTGATAGCAAAATCTTGGATGAGTGGATGGACAGACTTGGTATCCATCATGATAAATGCCGGCATCAGGATGGCTATATTTGAGGGTAGTGAGCACAGCACAGGAGATGTTTGCAGGGGTTTATGGGGGCTGGGTAGCAGAGCACAGAGGAAAGTCACATAATTCAGCCCAGATATGCCCCTAAAAGACTATTTCTACTCTCCTCCTATCCTATTTGGTACATATCAACAAAAGAAAGCCCATTAGAAAATAGATCAGAGTTATAATACTAATAACTAACATTTATTGAGAGTTTACTGGTTGCAGCCCTACTCTAAGCATCTTATATGTGTTTGCCCATTTAATTCTTAGAGCCCTTGGAGACCAGTAGTAGTAATAGAAGCACTTTCCAAATGAGAAAACAGGCTCAGCGAGGTTAAATAACTCCAGCAGCTGAGTTCATGAGGGCATCCATTTTCTGCTTATAACAAGCGCTGGGATGTTTCCTTTGCTGTTGACTTTCTCTACAACTATCTATGGCTTAATTTGACCATTGCATATCCTTGCAAGAAAAACAAATGCATGAGATTAAAAGATGATGGCTTTTGAAAATGAACTCCCTTAGCAAAAATGCACTGAACATCTACCACAGATCAGACAGAGGAACTGACTCTAGAGGCACATAGATGATTAATTCATGGTCCCTGTTCTTGGAATCCACAGACTTGGGAAGGAAGACAGACATGAATCAGTAAATCTAAGAAGGCACTCTAGAGAGATTTGATAGTTTAACCACAGACACGCTCTCTTTCCCCATCCCCCTTGAAAGAATAAATATCTAAGGAATGTGATAGTGTAGGATATCTTTTATCTTACATCCAGAACCCACTAGCACTCACTCAGAGGAGGTTTTGCCTGTACATTGCAGATGAGACCAGGCTTCTACTTAGTCCCCTACGTGTGATGGCTGAGAGCGGGAGTCACAGGATTTATCCCATTCAGACTTTATAAATGGCATTGGCAAAGCCAATAAATGTGGTAGGTGTTGCCTAGCCCTGGGACCTGCAGGACCAAGTAAATCCCCCAAGATGTATTAGTGGGAAGGATATGGAGGAGGAGAAGAGAAGAAGGGATTCAAAAACAGATAGAGACTGAGCAGGAACTCAAAGAGGAAGGAAGATTGGAGCAGGGGATGAAGGAAGGGGTGGAAAAGGAAGATATTCTGGGGAGTGGGTGCAGTTTCACTCAAAGTCTAAAGCTATGGAACAGCCAGAGGATCTGCGGCAATTCTCCAAGATCCTAAGAAAGGTTATTCAGGCTGCAGTATGGAGATGTCAGGAAATGAAAGTTGGTCAAGACTGGAAAGAAAGAGAGAAAGAGAGAGAGGTAAGCTTCTGCAGTATGTCAATCACAAGTTGATGCAGAGTTGAGCTGAGGCCCTCCTTCAGAGGATGGGAAGTGTGAAGTTAAAACAGGGGGCTGACCTGAGTCATGACACCAGTCACTGAGCTGGCAAAGGAAGAAAAGGGGCAGATGGAAAGGGAAGATAATGTGTTCCACATGGGGCCTGGTGGATATGTATGTGGCTATAGGTGGAGATGACAAGAGAAAATTGGCCATGTCCAGGAAAGAGCTGAATGCATGGTCTTGTTGCTCAGATGAGAAGTGTGTGGAGGGACCAGGGACCTGGCCACTGCCTGGCTAGAAACAGCCTGGTCAATCCATCTCCTCAGGCACACGTTTGTGGAGGGAAAGCAAAGACGAGATTAGTGAAGTTTGCAGTCCACAAAGGACAGGTTCACAGCCTCATTCCCGAGGCATGCTATTTCATCACTTATATTTTTGTATACAAGGAAGTCTCCTTTCTATTTTAATGCCCAGGGAAATCCCCCCTGTCCCTACCATCAGCTCTGAGCGCAGAGAGGCAGCCCACAAAATTCTTTCATACTAATTTCAAACTTGTATGTTTATTACAACATCTTCTTGGCTCTTGGCATATATATCCACAGAAATGTCAATCTGTCTACTAGACATCAAAACTCATGTCAGACTGTCACTGTGAAAAGACCTTTAGAAAGAGACTTGACTTGGCCATCAAACAGAAGCATGCATTTGGTAAATTGTCAAAATGCTCATGATGAGAAAATAGTTCAGGTAGATCAGGTGAAACGCAAGTGATTCTGCATTGCTGGTTAAATAAGAAATCATTGCTACCTGAGCAAGACCTTCAGGAGGAAAGAGTCTTGCTGCAACTGCCTTCCACCCTGTAATAGAAACCCTGGTAACCAGAGAGGTTTCCATCTATTCCTGAGACAGAGAGTGTTGGGCTGCTGTTGCCTGGTTAGGAACCCAACCTGGAAATAGTCAAGTAACAGGTCACCAAAGGTCAGACTGGTTGCAACTCAGGCTTTCTGAGTCAACAGTCCCTGCAGACTCAAATCAGAATTAATTACTAAACTTTACTTGCACTAAGAAATCTTTGGAAGTCCATGCATGGTTTATACCCCCGTAACTGAGGAGAGTTCTCAGGGATGTTTTTCGGATCAGTGAAGAAGCAGAGATGGATCTGGAAGACCCCTGTGGCCCAGGGAAGAAGAGGATCTCAAAGAAGTCCTCTCATTGAACTTTCAGCTGGAAGCCTAGCTCCAGAGGGCAGAGGACCTCCTAAAAACAAGGCCAGAGATGTCTAGCTGTAATTCAACAGTGTGGTCCAACAGATAATGTTTCTGAGATTAAGAACATTCAACAATTATGTTTTATACAAACACCTCCTTTAGCAGTTCTCCAAGATTCTACCAAAACTCTGCAGGAAATTAAAACTTCATTAATACCCCTGACTAACATGCCTGTCAAGAGCCCCTAATTTGTCTCTCTATGAACTCAAAAATTATCCAAACATCAGCACTCCAGAACTCTGGAGATGATCCGTGGTCTTTCTAGATGAGCCATCAGAGGCTCAGGGTTCCAGTTCTGTCTGACTCTCACATCTAGGTTCAGATTACTCTGAGTAGTCGGTGTGCCATGCTCACTTTGACTTACTTGGGAAAATTCATGGGGCTTTGATGGTTCAAGAAGAGGGAGGAAGCCAGGAACCAACTTTTTCACTGAATAGCAGGTGACAGTTTCAGATTAATGGGACACTGTGGAAAAGCAGGTTGAAAAGAAAGGGTAATGAGTTGAAGCCAGTGGCTGGAACAGCAGGTGAAGAGGCAGACTAGATTCCTGGAATCTGCAGCCAACGCTGTGATGGTGGTTTTCACTAGAATCTCTATGAACGTTTCTTTTTTGTTCTGTTTTGTTTTGTTTTTTTTACGAAGCACTTCGTTTATCTTTAGACAGGAAGGCAACTATTTTACAGTGGTCAATGGCTCAGGGTTTAAGTAGTTATAATGCTCAAAGGCTTATTTCCTCTGTGTGTGTGTGTGTGTGTGTGTGTGTGTGTGTGGAAAGCAGACCTTTTTGAAAATATCCACAGTAAATAAAGATCAGCTGCTAACTGCCCTGAGCCAATTCCATTACACACAGAAATAGACCTTGTAAGAATTTCGCGGTGTCATATTTAGTATGACTAAAATAGACTCCCTCTTTATAAACTCATTTTCTGATTACTGGGTGTTGTTTCTTGGGCACCTACTTGAATAACAGAAGAAATAAAATGTTGGAGAGCTTTTGCTTCCATCTGCAGTCACTAAGCGTAACTCCACTAGATTGGCTGGAATTCACTCTCTGGTTCGTTCTCACTAGAGGGGTTGGAAGCAGCGTCCAGAAAGCCTCTTCCCATGGCGAGTCGGGCTGTGGTTTGGGGTGAGTCCAGCGACATACTTTGCAGAAGGGGAAATAAAAGCCTTTGCTCAGCTGGGTAGTGGACCCATTTGAGGCTCTGGCTGTCAGTGATAAAACTGGTCAAGTGGAGATGGGACACCAAAAATAAATACATCGCACAGCCCCCGAACAGCATTGTTTTTTGTCACTTCCCAGGGAGCAACCATGTCACCGTTTCTTCGAATTGGTTTGTCCAACTTCGACTGTGGGTCCTGCCAGTCTTGCCAGGGTGAGGCTGTGAACCCCTACTGCGCGGTGCTTGTCAAGGAGTATGTTGAATCAGGTAAGAGGGATGGAGTGGAGGTGCTGGAGGAGGCGACTGGCTGGGAGCCAGGTGTGAGGTAAGGCTATCCAGCACCTTCAGGGTCCCCTGGGTCAACTGAATTTTGCAACCCAGGATATTATTGCCCAGAGAAAGTCAAGTGCTTTCACAAAAACACACACTTGGGTGATGGACTCTGAGCCCGACTCTGGTGGATCTATTTCACTATACTATACAAAGTTAAGGAGAAAGTTGGGTTGAGGAAACTATTAGAAAGGAATCTACTGAGAGTTGGAATAGATATGCCTATATTGATAAGCTTTGATGATAATGCCTTCAATGATTACAGATAGATTAAAACTGCCTAATTTTAGCTGATCTTGCAATCAACTCTAAAGACTGCTGGCTACTTTTCTGCCTAAGCTTAGAGGAAGGTTAGGGAAATCTATAGTGCTTAGAATCCACATTA
Source organism: Glaucomys volans (assembly GCA_020662805.1). Lineage (NCBI taxonomy): Eukaryota > Metazoa > Chordata > Mammalia > Rodentia > Sciuridae > Glaucomys > Glaucomys volans. The sequence continues at coordinate 262,871 of JAJEJO010000452.1, read as the reverse complement.
TGGTATTTTGTACTTCACTAAGACCCTCCATGAATTAAGGGATAGTCAAAGGTGAATATTTACAGGCAGCTCATGATGAGGGGAAAAAGTGTGTCAGCCACCCAAGATTAAAACTTTGTTCCAATGACTCTGTTGTGTAGGGGCCCTGTGTTGTGTGTTGTGTATTGATCCCTGTGTTGAATGTCAATCCCTGCCTCTGCATTTCAAGGTCCTTCAGTCTTTACAAAGGAAAAATAGGAAGGAGTTTATACCCCAAGACCTTCCCAGCCCACTACCTTTTCCTGTCTCCCTACATACAGACTTTGAAGAGAAGAGCATGCAGGTTTGCAGAAACAACAGAAGACAGACAAGAAACAAAAAAATGTAATATGGCAAATAATGATAAGTACTCCGAAGAAAATAAAGCAGGGTCAAGAGGAGAGAGAGGGAAGGGGACAGAGAGATGTGTGTTACTTTTATGTAACACCACCCTCAAAAGGCGTGTTTGGGGTGGCATCACAGGTTCAAAGGCAACCTGCACAGATGTTGACCACCTGCAGCTGGATGCTCATAGCTCAGAATTCTGGGGCTCCAAATCTGACCAGGCTGTCTCCCCACCCCCACCAAAGGCACTCCCTCATCTGGCTCACTTCATCCTGCCAGCCACTCCGGGTACATCAAAGCTGCAGAGATGGCCTGAATCATCTTGCTTTCCCTGATGCCCAGAGTTCTCTCCTGTTTAGTTAAAAGTGAGAATGCCACTTGCTCCCAACCTAAAACCTTTCAAATGTCACAGACATCTTTGAAGTGTAAAATGTCTGAGTTTTTCAAAGGCGCTTTTGACTTAATGGGTCTCCTGGATCCAGTTCTCTTTACAACCTCAGGTCTCACTGACATTTACCTCCTGGGAGCTGAATTATTCTCCCCTCCTTCTTTTGGCTTTGCCTTTGAACTTGGTCTAATCAACCATGTGGATCAAAAGACCTTGTCAGAAAAAGAAGAACACAGTTTTTTTTGGGGGGGTGGGTTGCCCCAAAAGATTAGCCTGTGGAGTTTGGATAACTTTGGAGACTTTTGGTTTGGGTTTTGGTTGTGTTTTGAAAAGAAATTGCTGTGAATGTTATTAAAGTATTACTCCCATAGAATTTAAACATTTTCCAATCTTTGGGGCATAAGCCTGCATTTTTGTGATGAGTCAATGGAATAGGGACAAACAATCCCTATGAACCTCTGAAAATGGTAACACTCACTTTGCATAGGCAGGATCCTGGTTCTGGTCCTCTTTGTAGGACATCACAAACCCAGTAAGTGAAAACATTTCAAAAATGGCTTGCCTTGGGGATTTTTGCCCTTTCTCTTTGCATGGAGAATGATTACAGTTGAAAGAATTATTTGATGGGGAAACTGCAAATCTGTGGATGTAAGTTGCTGCTGTGATCATTAATATCGCTGTTGGTTTCTAAACAGCCCAACCTACATTTAATTTTTTTTTAACCAAGCCACAAAAATCTTCCCTTCCTATTCCTTCTTTAGAAGTGTCATAGTTTGTACCTCTATTAGTCAAGTTTACCTAAAATTTGAAGTTTCAGCTTGTTCTACTCCTAGTATACTCTCAAAAATAAATATTAATTTAATAAATGCTAAAGGCCTGTTCTGTTTAGCCTTGCAGAGAAGAGGCCATCAGGAGTTAAATCTGCTTTGGGTCCCTGCAGAGTTTTTCCTTTCCCTTTATCAATAACTCTGAATTGCTAAATCTGACACTTAATGTATTTATTATCACAAGAAACTAACGTTTTCTGCTCTGAAAATGATTAAGGAATAAATAGTAGAGATGATCTACTGGGGATGAAGGCTATAACAAAATGGCTTCTGGGGATGTTTCCTGGAAAGGGATGGTCTGGGTCGTGGCTCCTGCTCCTGACCGTGACCAGGACTCCCTCCGTCCACCTTCCTCAAGCACACATCTGCTTTGCAAGCCCACGAATCAAGTCTACCACCTCTCTGGGGTGCCTGTCAGGTCTTACTTAGGTGCCTAGTGAATGAAAAATGCACCTTCATTCAAGAATTGGAGAAGGTGCCAGGCATGATGGTACACACCTGCAATCCCAGTGGCTCAAGAGGCTGAGGCAGGAAGATCACAAGTTCAAAGCCAGCCTCAGCAACTTAGTGAGGCCCTAAGCAGTTTAGCAAGACCCTGTCTCTAAATAAAAAATAAAAAGGACTAGGGATGTGGTTCAGTGGTTAAGCACCCCTGAGTTCAATCTCTGGTACCAAAAAAAAAGAAAAAAAGAGAGAGAGAGAGAGAAGGAAATAATGTCTCTGGGACTATTGCCTCTTAGTGCATTGATGTCAAATGGAAAATTCTAAATATTTTTTCCATGTAGCACTCATTATAAACTTATAATATGGCACTGTGTCTTTCAGATGGACACAGCAAATTTGTATTTTTTTAAACCAGAAGTCTGAGACATTAATCAATCATATGATGAAATCTTTATAGGTTAACAAAGGAGGATCTCAAAAGGCATACAATTTTTTGAATGTTTATTTTCTCAGATTTTCACTCACAAAGTGAAGCAACAAATTGCTGAAAGAAACATTTCCAGACTAAGATGTAATCAGAGGGTCATTGCTTAAAGCATCAACACTGGACTTTGAAGACTGACCTCACATCTGGACCATGGAACTCTCTCATTCTGTCCTATACTGTCTCTGATGGTGTGATACTTTTACCTTCACAACAGAATCACATATCCTAGGGAGCAGAGGGAAGAATGTTACTGTGGACTTGAATTTTCTCCAAAGCTGTTCAAAGGAACAATGAGACCATCTTTTTTTTTCCCCCTAGAAAATGGGCAGATGTACATCCAGAAGAAGCCAACCATGTACCCACCCTGGGATAGCACTTTTGACGCACACATCAACAAGGGAAGAGTGATGCAGATCATTGTGAAAGGCAAAAATGTGGACCTTATATCTGAAACTACCGTAGAGCTATACTCACTGGCCGAGAGATGCAGGAAGAACAATGGGAAGACAGAAATTTGGGTAAATGTTGGCGTGGTGAACTTTATTTAAAGTGTACACCCATGTTGTTAGCTGATGACTAATTTCTCTATCATCCCAAAGGTAGGATTACACTGGTCTTAGGTAAACAGATTCCCTACCACTTACTCATTGGTGATAATTCATGACAGACTACAGAACATATTGACATATTCAAATCTTTGTGTAAGGTCTTCTAGGCTATGAAAAACTGTTATTGATTTGTAACTATTAGGGGAAGCATGGAAACATCACGAATTCCCCTTAATTGGGCAACCTAACTGTTGCTTGTCAAGATATCTGAATATGAGAAAAATAGAACAAAGTGTTTGGTCTTCTCTATCCATGTTTCGCAGATTCCTGTAAATTTTTTTCAGCCATCATGAAGTCATTTAGCTTACTCTATACAAAGAAGTACATCATAACACAATTCATGTCAGCACACCAAGTTTTTGAAAATCTAGGTTATAATTGCCTAGCATGTTTAGCATTGTTAAAGGGTAAAGTAAAGGAGGAAAGCATAAAAAATACCTAATGTATAAAAATTTCTAACAAAAATTTCCAGGGCACAAAATGAAATAAAATATGTCATTAAAAGCTGCTTTTAGCCGGGCATGGTGGCGCATGCCTGTAATCCCAGCGACTTGGGAGACTGAGGCAGGAGGATTGCGAGTTCAAAGTCAGCCTCAGCAACTCAGCGAGGCCTTAAGCAACTCAGTGAGACCCTGTCTCTAAATAAAACACAAAATAGGGCTGGGGATGTGACTCAGTGGCCGAGTGCCCCTGGGTTCAATCTCCATTTCCAAAAAAAACTGCTTGTCCATGGTCCGAAACCCAGAAAATATTTTTTATTATTTATGCCAAAGGAGACAATCTTGCTTTTCTGCTTCTTGCTGTCTATTACTCAGATTTTAGAAAAAGATTTTCAGGTCACAAGTTTCAAATGGAAATGATACAAGCCTAAAACTATATTTTTGTATCAGTTCTGCATTTTTGATCTCAAACAAACCAAGAAAATAGGACTTTTAAGTCTCACCACACATCTTGCGTGGGCAAGGGAAAGGGTTCCTGTCAGAGGGATGGGCTGGCTATAAATTAATCACTAAGAAATTTAACAGAAAAAAACCACAGGAGACAATAATCTTTTGAATCAGGGGGTGGGACAGGTTGAGCCATGCTAAAGGGTCTGGCTCTGACACAACCGAGGAGCCCACGCTCTCTTTATTTATAGCCCTACAGATCAAAGGGGGACCGGGAGGAGCTTCTTCCCTTTGGAAACAGTATGGGGTGGAGCTAAACAAGCCATTTTGCTCTAGCGGGTCATCCCAGCAGGGCCTGCAAATTCCAGCGGGGAATCATTGCTCGGGAACCATGTACTCCAGCAATCTGGAACAATCTCTCATGACTGTCAGTTCCTGGGAGCCAGATTCCCATGCCTTACAGCTCCACCAAGCCTGGTTTTATTTGCTGGCCATGGATGGTGCCCTGCATTTAAGGAAAGTATATAAATCTGTGCTTGTGACACTAAAGTAACCAAATATATACCAAGATTTTCTTTCAAGGCCCCCATGCTTAGATATACCTAGGTAATGTAGTTCAGCAGCATCTATTGAGCGTTTCTGCATTCAGCTTGTAGGAAGAGATCATGGAACCAAAAGCACTCTAGGGTACTCACTTAGGCAAACAGGAAAAGGTTAAATTTAGAACTGGACAATGTCACAGATGTTTGTCCTAGTGTTAAGGAGTTTACACAAACCAGGTAAGTGAGAGGCGGGTCTCTAGCTGGACCTGAAGCACAGGAACTTTGACCTGACCAGGAGAAAAGAGAGAAGCTACAGCACCCTCCCCCAGCCCCCTTTTCCACTTATTGTTTACTTGTTGCCTAATTATTTTTAAAGGTAAGAATTGTCAACTTCTGAATTTTTATAATGACTTTCTATTCCAGACTCCTTGTCACTGAATGGAAGGATAAAGAGGGGTTTTCTTCCCCCTTTTATTCATTAGACTTCACTTATATGAGGTTTGCCTTTCTATTTGTTTCAAAGTTGCGTTTGATTTTGTGCCAAGGTTTTTGCTGATTTTCCTCTTACCAGATGTTTTGCTTTCCTTACTGTCTGGGACTATTGGACACAAGCACATGGTGGCATTAAGGTTCTCTTTTAACCAACTTGCAAATGTTTTGCATTTTGAAACTTTGGCTTTTTTTTTCAGGGTTGTTTCTTAGTCTACTTTTATTTTGAGGCCGAACACATTGTTTTGAATTTACATTTTCCCTTGTAATCTGCTTTCTTAAAATTAATTTCTCTACTGAAAAACAATTTTCTCAAATGTGTCCTTCATCTCCCTAGATGCCATCATCTCTAAAAGCACATTGACAGTTGCCTTCTACTTTCCCAAGGCTGCAACCCTGTGCCCTGTCACTTCCAATTCCCTCCCAGAGAAGTGATAAAACATGACTTTCTGTAGGGACTGTTTTTCCAGTAGCTGTCTGGCTGGACTTCCTCCATCGCCACTTCTGCCTGAATGTCATCCCAACTTTTACCATTTCCTTTGGGTAGTCTCCTCCTTCCTTGCTTCTTTCCCATTTAACTTCTTATTCCACAAACCAGAGAGCAATGGGTATCTCTACTTGATGCCAGAAGCACCTCTCTCTTCATTAATCTGTTTAAGCTCGCATGAGAATTTATGGTTAGTCAAGTAGTGCGAGCTTTATTTTATCATAAAACTCTAAGAGTAGTGATGGTGTGACAGGTATTGTTATTATGTCCATTTTCTAGAGATCTTTAAGGCATAGTGACTTACACAAGGTCATATAGCCCAGAAATTATTTAACCAAGATTCAAAATTTGACCCTAGGTTCAAAAAGACATTTCTTGCTATTTCTCATTTATTCTAGTTAACCCATGGATGTGATGAGCAATAACGACCTGATTCCTCTTCTTTCTTACTCTTTCGAGTCTATTAATGGCACAGTATGATGGTTTAATATATTAGTAATAGTGTTTATGTTGCCATATTTGTCCCTTTTTTCCTCCTGTATATGCCACATTACATGAGATCCTGTATCATCCCATAAAATGGTGTGTGTATACATATATATATGAATATATATGATGCATACGTTGTATATATAGATTGACATGTATATATGTATATATCTACATGTAATATATAACTATCTTAATTAGATTTGTATGGGAACAGATTATTATGTTATTATATACATATATTATACATATTATGAAACATATATATAGTTTAAAATATACATATATCATATAGGTACATATCCAGTATTATGCATATATCCACTATGTAATACTTGATTCTGTACTAAAGGAAATATATATGTATATTATATTATAATCCCTTCCTATAACTATCTAATTAAATGTTCCTTTAGTACAGAATCCAGTATTTTTCCAAGAAGCAGTTCTCTTCTGTGAAAGAGGAAAGCTACTGCCACTGAATGCACTGATTAACCTAGATGTGCATCCCACATGGAAGGGAAGAGGGACTTTAGGATTTATCTTTCCCCCAAAAGACCTGCTTTCCCCCTGGAGAGCTACAACTGGTGTCTGAGGTGCTTTTGTCAAGATTAAGATCCAGGTCTGCCCTCCTGACCTCCTGTAGTTCTTCAGATAAGCAACATCACAAGGCAAGAAAACAAAATAGAATCTGTTTTAGAATTTTATTTCTTTATGTAAATTTCTCTCTCTAATGAGTAATGATGTCTAATAACTAATGAATTTCTGAGGGGAGGTGTCAAGATAAGGCAAGGACTGTCACTCTTCTGGTGATAACGAGAAGGAGTCATGTGAGAAAGAGCCATGCTTGTTTCTATCTTGGAAATCTCTTGCCATCACTGAAGTAGTCAGGTATGATGTCATTGAGCTCAGGGCTGGCTTCACATTCTGACTGATGTTTCTCTCCTTCTCTCAACCAGTTAGAGCTGAAACCACAAGGACGAATGCTAATGAATGCAAGATACTTTCTGGAAATGAGTGGCAAGTTGACATTTCTTCTTCCTGTTTGGGGGTGAGGAGGGCATGGCCTTCTCTTCAAGTACAACTTATTTTACTTTTGCAATGATCACAGAAAAGAATAGGAGGAAAAGGAAGCACAAAGAATTTTATTAAAATTTCCAGTGGTGCTCAGGCATGAACTGAAAACAACTCTCTGGACCAGTTAAACATAGAATAAATACAAAAATAAGTATCATATGAATATAAAACATTTACAGCATTTTTCAATTCTATACATTCATATGCCTGGTGCTTTTAGAATCTGTCTTTAAGTTTAGGAATTTAATGTAAATATAAAGGACTGCTTATGTGTTGCTATGGGTGTATATAATGTCTCTATATGATAGTGTTCTATAAAAAGCTATCACAGTAAAATCAAAATAAGAAACTAATAACATTTTCCATAAAAGTATTAGTAGCAAAATGCTAATGCTTAAAGTTAGTCACCTCACATTCTTTTAGGAACAAGGAAGGGTAAAAAAGAAAAATAATGCGTTGCAAAAGAGTTTCGGTTCCATGTCACACACGGTCTTTGATCACAGAGGTTAAACACACAGGCACAGTGTGCCTGGGACCGGTGACAGCCTGTCTGTGCTGCCCCAATGAATCAAATGCTAGTCTTCCTAAAATCCCAAACCTTGGAATGAACTGGGAACTTACTTATGATAAACTGATTTTATCCTTATCCAAAATGATTGAGACCAGAGTGTTTAGGGTTTGGGATTATTATGGATTTTGAGATATTTGCATATCTATAGTGACATATCTCAAGGATGGAAACACCAGTCTAAACATGAAATTCGTGTATGCTTCTTATACACCTTATAACTCATAGCCTGAAGGTTATTTTGTACAACCTTTTCAATAATTTTGTACATGAAACAGTTTCATAGAGTGGAGTTTTCCACTTTGTTGCATCTCTCAGTGCTCAAACAGTTTCAGATTTTGGAGTATTTTGGATTTTATATTTTTGGATTAGAGATTCTCAACCTGTACTGATAATAAGTAAGTGATCCTGCAATATGTACAGTCAGAAAAATGAGAAATTATACCCATTAATTTATGATTTATCAAAATTTATAAATGCATTCTACTGGCATGTACAACTAGTTAGAACAAATAAAAAATTTTAAAAAGAAGTAAGTTCTAATACAAAGAATTATAGTGCCTTTGCCTAACACATATAATTCTTTATATTTGTCCAGACTCTAGAGAATACATTGGAGAGAACACTATTACAAGACGATCAGGGTAAACTTGAACGCCCACTGGGTATTTGATGATATTGAGGCATGGTTGTTAATTTTTTTAAGTGTGATGAGATAGTTTGGTTATTATGGGGTTTTTTAAAGAAATTTTACTCTTTCATAATTATATGCTGAAATGACATAGATTTACTATAAAATAACCCGTTAGTACAGGGTAGAGAAATGGACAAAGATCTGTTGACAGAGAGCAGCCATGAAATGATCACTGTCGAATATGGAGAATTGAAAACCAATTATAGAAGTTGCTGTCTATAATTTGAAATTGTCCACAATAAGGTTTTTTTTTATTTTAAATTTTTTATTTTTACAGAATGCATTTTGATTCGCTGTACACAAATGGAGTACAACTTTTCGTTTCTGTGGTTATACACAATGTAGATTCATACCATTCGTGTAAGCATACATGTGTATAGGGTAATAATGTCTGTCTCATCCAATAAGGTTTTTTTAAAAAAGAATTTTAAAAATTACTGAGGAGGAAAAACTGTACTGTGAGTTCCCCCACACACACTTGGATTCTGCAGATAAAGAGTGAATGCAATTACACCGTTTTTTGAGTTGTCTAAATGGGATAGAGTGACTGTGGGGCAACTCAGTGACTATTTGCATAAAAAGTGGAAGTACAGGAATAAATACCAATAACACTTAATTCCTTCAATAAAAGAAAGTCTACGCTTCCCATTAGTTCAAAACAGGACCCAATGCAAAGTTGAAAAAAGTCCTCCATTGGACTGAAAGTAATTTTGGTAAATGATTTACAGATTCCTGCTAAATGATTAACATTCCTCATGTTATTATGGAACTTCAATGTTCTATTAAAATGAAAGAAGCAAATTCAGGTGGGTCACAAACAATAATATTTTATGAACAATAATCACACAAACCCAGGAACATTTTTAGGAATAAGACTGGATAATATTTGCATTTTTAATATCTAAGCCCAAATTGAGACACTATCTCTAGATTTTTATCAGAAAAATCTAATTTTTAACAACAAATATTATGGAATCATTAACTAGATAATTCCTTGTTGATGACAAGATTAAAAGTGTAGTATATCATTCTCTTTTAAGAATGTTTATTATTATGTTTAAGAAATTGTTTTCTGGACTGGGATGGAGCTCAAAGGTAGTAGGTTTGCCGAGCACGAGCAAGTCCCTGGGTCCAGTCCTCTGTTCCACAAATAATAATAATAATAATAATAATAATAATAATAATAATAATGAAATAGTTTTCTGAAGAATTCAGAAAAGCAAAACCTAAGATCTTACACTCAGGGAATGTAAACTCAGATTGGAAAGGTGGTGCAGATTAAACAGTTGAATAATTATATCCCAAATTGTGTAAGCACAGATTAACCAAGAGATCAGTATGGCTTACCTTCATTCCAGAAAGTTACATTGGATGAAGGAGAGGCAGAATTGAGATTTTCAAAAAAGGAGGAAAGCCTTTATGGGGGAAAAAATGAAGATTTGAACAAAATACAACACAGGTAGGGAGTGCCAAGAGACCAGCCTGGGTAAACCAGTTGGCCCTTCCAAAATCAGGAGGGAGAGTTGGCAGTGGGGCTGGTGGGCTTGAGAGATCAGTGTGCAGACTTGAGCCATGCTCAATGGGAAGAACTTACTTTCTCTTTTTAAAGGAATTAAACATTTGGGGCTGATAAAATTTTCTTCATGCCACGGAGAAGTGGTAAGAATCTAGTCTAGGGGTGTGGCTGTAGACACAAAATAAAAGAGTCTAAAAGAACATAAGGTAGCAGCAAGATTTCATGGCAGCATAGATGAAAGGCAACACCTATTACAGGTACGGAATTGTGTTGCTTGACAGACGTTTTAACATGAAAGTTGAATGAAGGGGGAAAACGTTGAAGTTATTTCTTGAGGTAACTAGACTGGGGAAATGTAGATAGGACTGGTGAAAATGGGGGCACAAAAAGAGGAGGTAAGCGAGTTGGGGGTGAGGAGCTCAAACATTTAAGATAATGCCTCAGCTCTCCATACACAGGCCACTCCTGTCTTGCATTTTGAAAATCTCTTTTTTTAAAAAATTTGTACTAGAATCACTTTTTCTCTACTTGAACTCAGTGACCCTTAGTTTAAGCTCTCGTTCACCAAGCCTAACTTATTCCCATCCTAGTTCCAAATAAAATAACCCAAATTACCTAGCCTTAAAGTATTAAGCAAAGTATTATGGCCCATCTGCAGAACTGTTTAGAGGATCATTTGGAATTCCCTCTGCCTAGGATTTGGAATTCTCTCTGCCCAGGAGTTGGGGGTTACTATAAAATGGACCACCGTAGGGAAGATGTGAGTCCTAAGATGTGTTTTGAGACTTGGCTGGATTCCTGGGGAGAGGCCTCCACCTGCACAGCCCTCCTTTGCCTACCAAGAGTGGTTTTGACCTGAACACCACTAGAACAGGAAAATGTCCTTGGCAGGGACATTGGCCTCAAATGCATTGTCAGATCTCTGTCACTGCTGAGCCAGAATGGAAGTACTTTAGTTTCCATATTGTTAACTCTGTATACTTTGAAATATAATGAACCCCTTATTCTCACTGAATTTCAATTTGTGTACATATACAGATAGAATAAATAGAGTAAGTGATCCAAGAATCCTCAAGCTATTATGAAATTATGATTCTAGGCATTATAATCATTACATTTGTGATCCTTATCTCAGTGATGGTATGTTTTTGTTATTCATTTTCTGTTCACCCTGTCCTTCCTCTCACCAGCTGGAATATTCCTTGTGCTCCTTAACCATGACCGCTTTATCATTTTGTGTTCTTTGGTATCCTGAGCTTCAGCTTCAGGGACATCCTGGGTATTCCAAGAATTCTACCATCTTAGAGTTCTTCAGCCTTTGGGAAGATGTCACCTGGCAAGGGACACTGTGGACAGTGACTACCCAAAGCAACTTCACCAATATCCACGAGTCCAGGGTGAACTGCACACATGTGAATTTGACAGCTGGATGTAAATAGCTAGCTAATACACAGGATTACCTAAACATTTTTTAAAATTGCAGTCATTTATTAATTTTCTAGCCTCTTCCACAGTGATCACTCTAGACACAACTCACTTCTCTGATTACAGTGCCATTAGGAACCAGAACATAAACAACCTCCCAAAGTTATTTTGTCTCACACAAAGGCTGGACAGCTCCCTTCAGTCTCTTGTAAGCTTGTGTATTTGTTGGCTACTTATCAGTCTCTGTGACCAAAATACATGGCAAGAACAACTTGGAGAAAGAAGAGTATATTTGGGTTCACAGTTTCAAAAGGTTCAGTCCATGGTTGGTCAATTCCATAGCTCTGGGCCCAAATGAGGCAGAACATCATGGCAGAAGGGTGTGGTAGAGGAAAGCTGTTCAACTCATGGCATCCAGCAAGCAGAGAGAGACAGTCAGAGTGTGCAGAGCCAAGGACAAGATATAGTCCAAGGGCATTCCCCAGTGACATACCTCCTCCAGCCACTCCCTGCCTGCCTAATCCATTTGAGTTGTCAATCCATCAAATGGATTAATCCATTGATTATGTTCCAGCTCTTATGATCTAATCATTTCACCCCTGAATATTGCCACACTAACACATGGGTTTTTCAGGGGACAAATTATATCCAAAGCATAGAACCTTGTCTGTAAACAACCAGGTGTGAAGAAGTGTCCTGGCCCCTCAGAAATACTGCTCCCAAGTTCTGTCAGTCATCACATTGTTCTCCAGAATTATAGACAGACTCGAGAATTTGGGATTTCTGGTTCTGAAAAAGGAAAGAGGATAGCTCAACACAGTCCATGAGATGAAGGATAGAGCCAACATTCCAGCTTCACTGCAGTCCTCCAATGGCACACACAGGGTGGTGTTTCTGTATTACAGAAAGAAGGAACGAAGCCTAGTAGTTTACCCACCTTAATAAGTACCTGAGATTTTATTAGTACAGGTGTTCCATGCTTGACCACTGCTGTTCCTCACCCAGTTTCCCCGTCCCCACCTAGCTGTGCCTTTCATATAGCAGAATCTCACTTTGTCCCCTGTTCTCTCCCTACAGACACAAAAGACATGAGTGAATTTGAGGCTGAAGGCTTCTTTGCTCTGCATCACCGCCGAGGAGCCATCAAACAGGCCAAAGTCCACCATGTCAAGTGCCACGAGTTCACGGCCACCTTTTTCCCACAACCCACGTTTTGCTCTGTCTGCCACGAATTTGTCTGGTATAGTCACCCAGCATTTTATTCCAAGCTTTACATTCTGTTGCATGCTCTGAATCTTCCAGGCATGTCTTATCTGCTATAGGGGCATGAGCAGGAGAAGGTACTTCATGAGAGCCACCAGAGGCCTCGCCTACACCCAGAAGGGTTCAAGGGTGTGCAACAGCATGAGACTTCCATAGAGTGACTCCTACAGAGCAAGGGTCACTCAGGTAGAAGTCCCAAAGGACCTTAGTTCCTGACTGAATGGGAGGCTGCTTGGGGAAAGAGGGAAAGAACAGAGGAGGGGGGTATCTTTGTTGTGAGCAGTTTTCCAGCGCCTCTGGTGCTGTCTGCAACAGGCAGCCCTTTTCCATGGCAACAAATGCTTTAACTGCTTATGAGGCTCTTGGGTGTTTTAACAGCCTCGGAGAGCAGTTTAAGCCTCAGTAACCGCATGGGAAAGGCTCTGGTAGAGTGGAGACTTGACTCGTATTTGTGTTTTAGCATCTGTGCCTATTAAGGGATGCTCTTCCCTCTGGGCTACCACAGAATCTGTTTATGCACAAGTCCCACTTCATGGGGGTACCCAAAGGTCAAACAGATCTGGGGGGATTTTATTTAGTCTGTTTTTCTCTAACTACTTGAACTTCCTTTCTAATAATAAGTGTTACTCAGAAGTCAGTCTTATTGTCAAGTTTTGTTAGTTGGTCTATATTCTCAGACACTCAGAGAGAGGAAATAAAATGTGCTACAGATGTCTTTGTTCATCTATGTATGAACAAAAGCAGTGAATGAGTGAGGCAATAAATAAGGTGAAGTAATGATTTTAAGTATAAGACATGGGAATTTGCTACTAGGATCCTGTGATGCATTTTGATCAAGCATGGTAATCTCCACATTTGCTCAGAAGATGCAAAAATGCAAAGGAAATCACCAGCTGCTCTTTTATTTAATTATCAAACTTTTAACAAAGCAGCTTAAAATTAAAAAATCACTCTTGGCAAATGGTGCACCAGGGCTACTCATCAGAGAAAATGCTCTATGACCTTTGGAAGCCATGTACTCTCATTCACCTCTGAAATGTTTTTTGATGCTGATATTGATGAGAACATCCAAATAAGTCAGTCGTGTGCTTTATTACAGGGGTCTGAACAAACAGGGCTACCAGTGTCGACGTAAGTAAGAAGGATTTCTGTTTTTCCGTTGTACTATCGCTGTTCATTTTATTGAGTTGCTCCTTGACTTTTGAAAATCTTATGCTGCTATTATTTGTTTTCAGAATGTAATGCAGCAATTCACAAGAAGTGTATTGATAAGGTCATAGCTAAGTGCACAGGATCTGCCATCAATAGCCGAGAAACCATGGTATGTACACCTAACACGTCACGATTTTATCCTGACATTAAAATTTACAGCCTGCTAATTCTTTTTGATAATTCCTGAACTTGACTCCTTAAGCTTAGCAATGAACATCAATGAATCTCTCTAAAACATTTTTCTCTTCAACAATGATTTTTATTGAGTTACCAGAACTAGGAAAGAATAGGAAAAACACATTAAGAATTTAAATTTCCAGAAAAAATAATAATAAAAAGTGCCTCCAAAGCATAGTTTTAATTATACAAAAACAATCCTTATGGCATCTATAGTTTGAAGTGACAGTTAAGGATTAAATAAAGACAAATGGTTATGAAACATAGACATATGGTAAGAGATGGTAAGAAAAAGACAGTTTTAAAAAAAAAGACAGTTTTTATGATACGAAGTAAATATTTCTTTCAGAGTAAACTTTGTGTTATGGTCTGAAGACAAGTTAGATATTTATCTCATGGAGAAGAAAACCCCAGTTAGGAAGTTAAGCAGCCTATTTTGATGAAATATGCTGACTTCCTTCATCCGCTCTTCTTCATTCAATGCTTATTGAGTATCTCATACATGGAAAATATTATGCTATGTATGACGGACACGGTGCTGCCCTCAGGGACTTCCTGAAAAATTGGAGAAACAAATAATAAAGCAGCTATCCTGGTTCCCATTTATGATAAGTGCCACAGAGAGAGCAAACAAGGCACATGGGGGGAGAGTAACTAGGTGGCCCACTGGGACTGAGTGGTCAAGAAACTCCCCCAGAGAGGGAACACTTAAACTGAGAGTTGACAGGAGCCCATTGTGTGAACAGGTAGAGGAGGAAGGTTCCTGCAGAGGAAGATTCTAGTATGTTCTAGAAACTGAAATGAGATCGGTATGGCTAGAGATGCAAAGCCCAGAGAAAATGGAATACCAAGTTGGGGGATTTGGTAGGACCTAGCCTGCAGGGCTTCTTTGGACCCTGGATAAGTGAGTGGCTATCACGTGACTTGTACTAGGATCCCACCCTCTGATGCACAGGGGAGATATGTGTTAGGATATGAAAGTCAGACCAGAGGAGGGTGACCAAGTCACACTGCAGGGAGGAGGGCAGGTTGCACCAGCATGGTGACCACAGAGATGGAGGAAAGTGAGAAGAGTAATAGGTGATATGGAGATAATAGAAATTACTGGATTTGCTCAAGGGGTGGGTGAAGGATGCAGTTATGATGCCCCAGGTCTGGCTTCTGCCTGAGGTGGAGCAACCGTGTAGGTAACAGAACCATGGCAGTGTGGATAAGATCCAAAGGAGCAATCTGAGAGGAGAAATTGATGTTTCCATTTTGGACACAGTGCAACTGAGGTCCTGTGGACATCCAAGTGGAAATAACAGATGGACGATTTTTTATTACCTTGGGATTTACTTTATTCCAACTCCCTAAGTTTGTGAGTGACTATCACAGGTGGGATGTAAAGCTGCCTAAGAGATTACCTAGTGAGGGAATAGAGAGGAGAGGGCTCGGGAGGCTGACTGCAAAGGAATTTTAAAATAGGTATTAATAGAGAGAAAAAAGAGAGAACGAACCTGGGTTGGGAGAGAACTTCTCTTACCCTGAGTGTATGAAGTTATGGAGTCCATAAGGAAAGGGGGCAGCTGTTCTATGCAGTTAAGATGTTGACAGAAATAAGGGTCATGTGGTGATCTTTGGGGCCTCGGATTAGAGATAAGTCAGAGAGGTTGAGGAGGTGTTCACCCGACTGGCTGTGCTGGGGGTGACTGGAAGTTGCTGACAGAGACAGCCATGTTGTACAGTTATCATTATCAAGATTGTTAACCACCCAGTAGCTGAGGGGAAGTGAGACATGGGAGGCACTCCATGGCGAGGGAGAGAGATGGACTTGCAAAGCAATCCAGTCTGCCCAAGAGAAGGAAAGGGGACCCAGCCCATGTGGAGATGGGTCTGCGATGGACCCAGGGAAATGTCACCAACTAGAACAGGGAGGGAGTTGGACAAGATGGTTGCCAATGAGGCAGTGAGGTTGCCAGTGATGTTTGCAGAGTTGGTGGGTAGGCAAGGGAGCCTCCCTTGAGCCCTTTGTGTCCTCAGTGGAGTCTGAGGGTGGAGAGAAGAAGAAGAGGAGCCAAGAGGTAGCATTGAAGAAAATAATCATCCTGGAGATGAGAAAGCAAGGCAATTAGACCCCACAGGATTACAGTCAGAGCTGAGAGTCTATGAGTTTGGCAAGGTCAGCCTTTCCTGAGGTGTTGTTTTCTCCAGCAAAGGGGCAAGCACAGAGAAGGCAAATGAATTTTTCCAGAAAGAATTTCCTCTGAAATTTAGAGCCAGAAGGGAATAATCCCATAGGAACAAATGATGCTGCTAAAGCTCAGAGGATTCCTTGGTCCACAGTCGGTCATTGTAAGTGGCAGAGCTGGGACCCAAATTCACAACTAAGTCTCCCTTTGTGTGCTTCAATCAGTTCCCTTTCTGTCACGCCTTCTGCTTTTCTAGAAAATCACAAATCATGAGCATCACCTTTAGCCCCAACAGCTAACAAATCCCTGGGGCCACATAAACTACCCAGGGTTTGAAGAACAGGTGTGAAATCGCCGGGCACAGCAGGCCCTCACGCTGTCAGCCCAGGCTTCCGCCAGAGCATGTGAAACATCCTCCCAAGTTCAGCACTCTCTCTGGACTGAAAATGCAAAGTCAATATTTATATTAAAACAGGAAGGGCGGTTCCTTTGTTTAAACGGAAGCAGCATTTCCTTAGCATCCACTTAGATAAATAACCTCCGCCCCCTCTTACTGAAATGATACCCTGTCCATGCTGTTGCTTTGGATGTCATCTGTGGGTCTCAGCAAGAGCCAGGCCAGCTTGTCCCTCACCTGAGAGAGCCCCTGCTCTCTGCCTTCCTCCAACAGGACTGGAAGGTCTGGCTTGAGGGTGAGAAGGCACGTGGGGACCTGTGGTTTCTTTAAGGTCGCTCTTAGTTATGCTGAAGCATCTGCGAGGACATCGGAAGTTAGGACCCAGGGACCTGTGTGTGGTCACACCTTCTGCCTTTCTTTCAGTTTCACAAGGAGAGATTCAAGATTGACATGCCACACAGGTTTAAAGTCTACAACTACAAGAGCCCGACCTTCTGTGAGCACTGTGGCACGCTGCTGTGGGGACTTGCGAGGCAAGGACTCAAGTGTGACGGTGAGTGCAGCAGGGGTGACTGCCACACCCCGCCTGCCAGGCTGAGCTGAGCACCACGTTCCTGGGACAACAGGCCCCTGCTGCTCTTTTCATTCCACCTTGACACACTCTCATTTTTACATTCCGGAAAAGTGCACAACAGCTCAGGTTCAAGGTCAAGGCTTCTGACCCCATGGTTTTATGTTATACCACAGCCCTGGGGAGAGATGAAGCTAGCATTTCTCCTCTGACTGGTCCCTCTGCCAAACACCCCACTGCACTTCAGCCTGATCCCCTGCCATCTCCTCGTGGGTCCTGCACAGTGCCTTGCTAATTCCAGCAGGTCTAGCTGGGTGGTGCCCCTGCCCTTCCCCTTTGCACCAGCTGTGAGCAAACCCATGCATCCATTTGGCTAATGCATGGTCCTGGACAGACAAACTCCTCTTGAATCACCCCTAAACCACTTCTGTGAGTTCCAAGTGCCCAGTCAGAGATCACATTCACTGCTGACCCCACATCCCCTTGTCTGATCTCTCCTCAGGACCCAGATTATAGCAGAGCCTCTGCCATTGCCTCTTGAGGAGTTACTCAGACCTTCCTTGAAAAAAGGAAACAGGGCATTCTTGCTCTAAAACCCCAAGTTGCTAAGGCAATCTTCAGAAATTGAGATGCTGTTATGCAGGATTAGGAAGTAGAGAGGTAGAAACCCCCAACAGAAACAAAGTCCTCTGCCTCTGGGCAGGAGTGCCTGGGCAGGCAGGGCCTGGACAAGCCTCACAAGGGGGCTGCCTGCCCTGCATTGGCACAGACCTTTAGGGTGCACTAGTAATACAGCAGCCCCT
Source organism: Glaucomys volans (assembly GCA_020662805.1). NCBI lineage: Eukaryota > Metazoa > Chordata > Mammalia > Rodentia > Sciuridae > Glaucomys > Glaucomys volans. Next base: position 244,986 of record JAJEJO010000452.1, on the reverse strand, counting down.
TTATTTTTCTTCTTAGCCCTATTTTAATAATTTGCACACTGGCAAATTATTGTCTTCTGAGTGCTGGTGGAGGCTGACTGAAGGCGAAAGACCATCTTCTGCTCTCTTCCCTTCTCACCTCAATTGTGATCCTGTGCTTAGCGGAGCCCTGACGGATGTCTTAGAGGAGGCGGAAAGGGTTAAGTTTGCAGATCACTACCCATGGCAATCACAGGTAGTCACATTCACCTTGAGATCCCCTCCAAGACCCCAAAATACGACTGACATGCCTTTCTCTATACACATATTCAAGAATATATGGACATGCCCGGTATTGTATAGTAAATCATGAAGAGTTCATAGGCAAAAAGCAATGTCCCATTATTCCAACTGTTTAGACAGAAACCTGAGTAATCTTATGCTCACTGGCCCATCCCAAGGTCAGGTTTCATTTCCAGGGAGCTCGAGAGCCCCCTTGCTGAGGCACGGCTGGTCTGGCGGCGTGACCACAGAGTTTAGAACTTCCCCCGAGATTCCTTGGCATTATTTCACAAGGGCACCCTCTGCTTGGTTCTGTTCTTTTTCTCTTTACATTCTTTCCTTTCTGTTCTATTCCTTTCCCATTCTCTCCTCCCACCTTCATTTCAATAGCTCCCCTCCCTTATTTCTCACACCCCCCCCTCCTCTCCCCTTTTTCCTCCCCTCCCTTTCCTTCCCCATCTCATTTTCCATTCTTGCCTCTGGTACCCCCTAAACTGTTTCCTCCTCTCTGTTCATCTCCCCATGCCCACATCTTCACCCCTTTACTCTGCTCCTTCTCTAGTTCTTTGCCCCTCCTTCTTTCCCTCACCCTTTTCTTACTTCTTTATAAGTCATCTTCTTAAGCAGGACTCCCTTTAGCCTTTATCCTGTCTTCTCTCCCTCCATGAAAATAGTCATCAAAAGGAACTATTTGCGCCCACAGAGATCCAGTTACCACCTGCTAGGTTAGTAACCAAGATTTAAGATGTTACAGAGGGAGCGATGGCCTTTCTACATGGCCATGCCCATCTGGGACAAGCCTGGACCTAGCTACAATCTCAGTTACCATCTCACTTTGCATTGCATTGATTGGGTGGCTAGGGCCACCCAAGTCAAACCCTGTCACCTCCCAAACAGGTCCAGTGCAGTCCTGCTGACAATGCAGAATTTGGAGCACCATCATAAAAACTATCTTTATCAAATTAAAGACTTTAATATTTGTAAAAGATTTTGCTTCAGATGGATTTCTGTGGCTACATATCTATGCATATGCCCTGGGACTAATAATAGTTTGTGATTATTTAAATTGAAAATGTTGTTTTATTTGTTGGATGATGCACTATCAGAGGAAGCGTGAGCTACTTAAAACTCAAGGTGAGGATGGCCACAATGTCACCTACATTTTTAGTGTATAGGTCAATGGAATAAGTAGTAAAGATGAAAGAAGAGTTGTATTTGTTGAACGCCCACTCAGTAGCAATCACTGTGCTAACCTTTTGGCATGAGAGTATTCTAAAAAAACAGATATGATCAACATTTGCATGATCTCATAGGTCCCATTGCTTAATTCTATTGTAAAAACCCCTACTTAGATACTTTTGCAAAACCAAGTACTATGTGAGACTAGAGTTCTATCAGCTGGAGTTTGGGAAATCATTTTTTTTTATTGTATTGGTGATTTTTCAAAAACAAAATCTGAATTTTCTAACCCCAGTGACATCAGTTGTCTTTACACAGAATCAAAAGTGCATGTGTGTACATGCACACACACACACACACACACACACACACACACGTACACACAATCCAAGAAGGATCCCATGGTCACAGGAAGTGGAAGTTGCTCTTTATGGTGCTGATTTTAGAACTCACGATTCAGAATACTCATGAGGTCTCAGAGGTGGACATCTATCTAGAACATCAGCTCCATGCCTGGGACCCACTAGAAGCCTTTGCAGAGCAAGTGACTTGTGCAGGGTTGAGTCACACAGTGTCCACTCCTGCAGCTCAGACCAGCCCGTGCTCTCTTCCCCACCAGAGCTTGACTACTTCCCACTTCTCTCTCTTTTTCTATGGAAAATCAAAATAGAGACTTACAAAGATGAAGGAAAACTCTGGTCCTTCTTCTCTGAGCTATTTTCTGTAACTGTATCCAGATTTAAGCCATTAATTTAATTTAAGCCATTAGCTCATGTGTACAAGAAATACCACTTTCCTTATGACCTTGAAATCCCCTTGAGGAGGACTCTAATAATTATTGGAGACCTCTGCCCTCCCTGTAATTGCACTAGACTTGGGGATTCCTATATGTAGGAACCTGAAAACTGTAATGGCCTCCATCACCCAGCCATTACAGTTGATAGTCCCATCCAAGCCCACAGTGATGAAGCCTGGGGTTTCATGGAGAGTTTTATGATTCTGTCAAAGCTGAGGTTGTAACGCCTCAGTCCAGTGTCTCCAGGTGCACTTTGCCACCACCTCGTTTGGCATTGAAAGCCAGCATATAGTATGTGTTTGCTCCTGGGTCCGCAATACTTCCTTGTCCCATCCCAAGCCCAAGAGAGGTGAGGGGACACCTGCCTCTTGTAGTCTCCCTCCCTCCCAGACTCTTGCCCAGCTCTTCCTTCTCAGAGATACCAGGCCAGTAGCCTTCGGTCCCTACCCACTCCAATACTGAGACAAGATGTGACGTGATGTAGCCTGGCTTTCTGCAAGAGGTGGCCTAACAAGAGGGAGGTGGGACCAGAGAAGGGAACCTATTTAAAGAGGAAAAGAAACCCCAAATAAGATCTCATCAATTGCCTGCCACAATTAGAGAAAGTGTAACGGTCACACTAGAGACGTCCGTTGGTTGGTTTCTTCCAACCAGGTCCTGATAGCTTCTGACATCCTTAAGCCTCAGCTTTTCTTCACCTGGGCTCTTGCACTGGCCAGGGGAAGTGTGGGGTGGCATTTTCTGCTCTTAGAAGGGCTTTTGATCGAAGTAAAGGAGCTCCCGGACCTTCAAAAACTGACATCCTGAGGACAGCATCATAAGGAGGATACATGCAGGGCCTGGCAGAGCTGGAGGGACACAACAGGAGGCGGGAAGAGACCCTTTGGCTTTATCAAGTCCTTTTGCCAGGCTCCAGGGATGTCTTCCTGGAGTCCTGTGTTTCTATAGAAAACTGCCCTCTAATATCCCCAGGGAATAAGGTGACAAGGACCTTAAGACTTAAATGTTCCCTCCCTTTGAGGTTATTCTTTGTTTTCCTGTGAGTGACCTGAAGTTCATTGGGTCCCCGCCCACCCATGCTCTCTCTTTCTGTTCACAGAACACACAGTCATCCTGGCTGTTCCCAACCAGCCAGGACTCAGAGCTGTGTCCCCACCCCATCACCTCCTCATCACCAAGTGTCATAGCTCATTAAGTGCACCTCTCCCAGAGGTGAGAGGTGGTCTCTGACCTCCCGCTCCCACCCTTCAGACAGACACACACACACATGCCACCTTCTCTCAGTTTCCATTTTACCGGCTGAGGCTGCCTAGAGGGTAGAGGAACTCCAGCTGGGGAAATGGTTGCCCCAGCTCAGGCTGGAGCTGGAGCAGGGCAGACTCCGTCAATTTGTACCTGGAGCTGTGGTGCATCCCGGACACCCTGACCACTCACCTTCTTCCCTACTGACAGGCCCTGGCTCTTCCTCAAGAGGGAGTCATTCCCCAGCCTGGGCGGTTCTTTCCCTCCTGCTCACTGTCCACTTTCTTCCTTTCAGCATGTGGCATGAACGTCCATCACCGATGCCAGACAAAGGTCGCCAACCTCTGTGGAATCAACCAGAAGCTAATGGCTGAAGCCCTGGCAATGATTGAGAGCACCCAACAGGTGGGGAAGGTGTGGAGTGACCAGCTCCCCCACGTCAGCTCCAGTCCTCTGCTCTCTGGCCCATAGCAACTCTGCAGGGCTTTGTGGGATGTATTTCTTTCTTTTTTTTTTTTTTTTAATTTGTTCTTTTTAGGTATACATGACAGTAGAATGGATTTTTTTTCTTTTTTTGGAACCAGGGGTTGAACTCAGGGGTGCTTAACCACTGAGCCACATCCCCAGCCCTGTTTTGTATTTTATTTAGAGACAGGGTCTCACTGAGTTGCTTAGGGCCTCACTAAGTTGCTGAGGCTGGCTTTGAACTCGCAATCCTCCTGCCTCAGCCTCCCAAGTGCTGGGATTATAGGCGTGCGCCACCACGCCCAGCTAGAATGTATTTTGACATGTCATACATACATGGAGTATAGCTTCCCATTCCAGTGGTTGTACATGATGTACATGAGTACTTGAGTTACGTGGGTCGTGTACTCATATATAAACTTAGGAAAGTTATGTCCAATTCTTCTATGGCAGAATGATTTTCTGAGACTTTCTTTGCCCCTGAATTTCATCTCCATGCCCATACCACCCCCTTTGAGATAGTTCATGCATTTGTATTGTGTGGATCTTTATAAGATCTTAGATTTTTCTTGGAAAGAGCAGGGACAGAAACAAATTCATTAAAATTATTAAGCATTGATCTCCAGTTTATACCTATATATTAGGGTTATGTAATAGCCTGGAAGAAAATACTTGTTTATTAGAATCATCTCTCAGAGCACTGAATCCAGGGCAGTATTTTACCTTGCCATGTACTCCTTGGCTTCGGCTGAATTCCTGTATCTTAGAACAAACTCTCTTCTAAGTGTGGCATTGACTATGTATGCTCTTTTTCCATTGACCTCTTCTTATTTGTCATGGAGTGATGTAGAGAGCGAGGGTGATTCCAATGAGATCCCAGAATGAGTGAAGAAGCTAAGTGCATTCTGCTGGTGCGTTACATAAGCTCTCACACAATAAAGGATCCTAAAAGAGCACTGAAGGGAGGAAGAGTTTGGGCTGTCCTATGCATTAAGGAATCTCACATGACTTCCATCTTCATAGACAACAGAGTTAGCTGTCCCACCAACTGTGGGTGAGTAGGTGGTCTGACTCTGTTTGTATTGTAGGCTCGCTCCTTAAGAGATTCAGAACACATCTTCAGAGAAGGTCCAGTTGAAATTGGCCTCCCATCTTCCATCAAAAATGAAGCAAAGCCACCATATTTACCAACACCTGGGAAAAAAGGTAGTTGTTCTAGTGATCTGCTATCCCATGTCAATACCTTATCTTCATAAACCTTAACCTGCACTCTAGGCTGAAGTTTACCAGGTCTGATAGGGGATCCTTTTCTTTGTAAAGATTACAGACCTAGTAACCAACTAAGACATTCCTACTTCTTGGAAATGAAACCAAAATGCACCTCATAGGAGGTGAGAGGTGGAAGAGGAAAATGGGATAGATCAGGAAGAAACAACTACAAATGTTTCCTTGGGATTGTAGAATGTTCCTTTCAGTCAGTGTCAAATGGTTTTACAGAAATAAATTTCATATTGAAGCATGATGGTAGAAGTATCACAGAAAATGTTTTTATTTTGTGTCTGGATTACTTTTCTATGATGCATAAGGGTAGAAAAGACCAGACCCCAAATCTTCAATATTTATGTCATTTTGGAAGGTTATGCAGTCTGCTGTTCAAAGGTAGTTCATGAAAGAATACACCTACGTGACTCTGGAACCTAAATAGTTTCATCATACATTATAAAATATTTTCCTTGGACTTAAGGGAGAATATGAAGAAGACTTGAAAACAAAAGCAATGTTTTGGGGGAGAGCGTCTAAATGAGTTTTTCTACACTTCTGTTATTGAGCATGGCCTAAATTGATATAAAAAGTTTTAAAGAAAAGTTTGAATTTGATTTAGGAAGGATCTGCAAGCAGGGAAGTAGACCATATCCTAGGGATGTTCAATGTAGGCACCATCTTGACTTGAGGACTTCAAGGAATAATGCAGATCAGATCTTCACTAATCTGCTGAATGTCATTCTCTCTCCCCTCACATTGTGATACATAGAAACTGATGCCACTGTGCCTGTGAGTCACATGACCAACTGAGAATTATTGTTTCTCAAATTCAGTTAAAATCCCTATTTGTCCATGATTTAACAGCTTGCTAATTTTGCACATGTGGTATTCTGTTGGAATATTTCTTAAGTTGAACCATTTTCTAGTCCATTGTCTAGGTAAAGAAATAGTCCAAGACCCAAATGCCAAGCTCACCTACAGAAGGAGAGTTATTAAAACTGTCTGAACTGTAGAAACCCCCACCCAGTGATTGTGGATGGAGCCTCAGAATGGGAAGTGGAAGAGAAAGCAGGTGCCCTAAGTAACTGCAGTGACCCCCCATGACTCCATGTTTACCCTTATCCACTGGCTTGCTGTTTTCAGAGCCTCAGGGAATCTCCTGGGAGTCTCCATTGGATGGGACGGAGAAGATGTGCCATCATCCAGAACCCGAGCTGAACACAGAAAGACCATCTCTGCATATAAAACTAAAAATTGAGGATTTTATCTTGCACAAAATGTTGGGGAAAGGAAGTTTTGGCAAGGTATGCTACCCTGCTGTAGAAGTCCATAAAGCAGATGCCAGGGACTGAGGGACAATGCTCTGGTGGGTGGAACTAAACTCTGGGGATTGGGCAGTATACAGATGTGTGGAGAGAACATTCCAGTATGTGGTGAGAGGAGCTCTGTGGGTAAATGGGAATCTGGGAGCTCCAGGCAATGACAGCTCTGCCTCCCGGAGATCTTTGTCCCAAAGACTACTTTGCTTTGAGGTTGTACACCTCACGTTCTTGTGAGTTTGATGTCTCTGGGCATCAAAGAAACCCAAAAGTTCCTTGGCCACATCCTGTGTCACACAGCTTTCTTGTTTCATTTTGTTTTGTTTTCTCTGTTGCTTCTTCCTCCAGCCTGGAGTGCTGCTCTTCTTTGTATGTGATGTTTTTCTCTCTTAAATGTCTCCAGGCTTGTATTAGTTTGCTCCAGTTTATGTAGCAAAACAGCACAGATCAGGCAACTTAAACAACAGAAATTTATTCTCTCAGAGTTCTGGAGGCTGATAATTCAAGATCAAGGTGCTGGCGGGGCTGTTTCTTCCAAGACCTCTCCTTGACTTGCAGCCGGCTGTCTTCTCTCTGGGTCTTCACATCATTTTCACTCTGTGCCTTGGGTCCAAGTTTTCTCTTCTTAAATGAATGCCAGTTATATTGGAGTGGAGCCTACCTAATGACCTCATTTAATTTTAATTTCCTCCTTAACAATCCTACCTCAAAAAAGGATCAAATTCTGAGGTCTAGGGGCCAAGAATTTGTAACATGAAGGGGAGGGAACAATTGAGCCCATAAGTAGCTTGACTGAGTCCTGTCAGTTTCATTTGGGAAGTCCCTCTTCTATGTTCTTCCTGCGACACACCAGGGTTATGGATTATCTCTCACAGAGAATAAGTAGAGGAGGAGGAGGAAAAGAAAACAAGGAGGAAAAGTGGAAGATGAGGAGAAGGAAGAAGACATAATTTAAAAATTATAATTTCACCATCAGTGACAATTGAGAATTTTCAAACTAGTGATCCTAAGGAGGGATGCTATAGAACAGAGAATTGGGGTAATTTTAGATATTCAGGATATGTCATGTATTAAGAAAGCTCCTGGTTGCTTAAAATTCTTGGATGCAACTCCTAGGAAAACTTTAAGCAAGAACTAGTAGTATTCCATGAATTTGTGTAGCCAAAGTCAACATTATCCCCAGCACCTGCTCACCAGACTGGCAGGAAAACTTACCCAATTTATTTAAAAATAAACAAACTAAAATGCATGGGAGCATTCGCCACAGCTGAATGATATTGTACTTCAGTCATTTTGGATTTAAACTCTAAAATGCCTCTTCTTTCCACAAAATCTACTCAGCCCTGCAAACTGTAGCTGGTATCCATAAGTTCTTTTAGTTCATTTCCTCAGTCATGTGAACCACAACAGACTCATTTGGTGTTAATCTGGGTGTAATAGGCAATTTTACAGCCAGTCTTTATTATAATTTAGCAGCAATTAATGTGCAATTATAACCTGTTACCAAAAATTGAAAGCACATTATATAGATGGAAATTACCTTTTCAGCTTCTTAGTTTATGGTTGCTTTTAGGATGTTTTACTCAAAGAAGCAATTACCAAAAGAGTACTTTAAATTGTTAATGAAATGTTTATCTTTCTTTGTTCCCTTGTGGATTTGCACATTTGAACAAGGTTAATAAGAAAGACATTAAGTTAAAATGCAAGTCTTGGGAAGTATCCCAAGGGACAGCCTGGAAGTCTAGGTATTCTTTCTCTACATCCAAAGCAGGGTGCCTGGTTTTCCACTGGGGCCCTGGGGCCCTGCACACTGAGAGGACAGAAGAAGGAAGCACTGAAGCAAAACCAGACAACCATATTTCCCTTTCTTGCAACCCTGAGAACACTCCAAAACTTGTGCTTCTCTGATTTTGTTTCTGTATGGAAAGTATGGTTCCCTACCAAAATGGCAACCTGCATACCCATATTCTTGTCTGCTTTAAGCCCAGGAAAACAAATGGCAGGTGTTCTGAGGATATGAACATCGTTCATTTGCCCAAACTCTCATCTAAACCCCATCCCCTGTATCAAGTCAGCTACCAGAATGTCATGGGTCTGCACCATGTTATTTTAATATTCTGGACACTCGTATTATCAGTACTGGCTTAGCATAGTAGACTTCAGCATTCCCTAAAAGTCAGCAAAAGAGACAAATGACAAGTGCTATTAATAACTCTCTTTTAGAGAGAACGTTCTGTAGCTCACAAATTGCTTTCCTGTGTGGCGTCTTATTTGTATTCCACGGGCGATGGAGAACACAGTAATTGCTATCCTTTTGCAGGTTAGGAGACTGAAGCCCCAGAGAGGTTGAATTGCTTTGCTCATTATTTCCACAGCCCGCAAATGTCTGTGAAATGAAACCAGAGCTGGAGTTTTCTTTACCCAAATGCCATGTTCTTAGAACTGCCAGTCATTCTTTGCTGAATCATGTGTGAATCTAAAGTTGTTGCAACTCCCCATTATATACCATCTGGCGTCCATTGACATAAGACATGTGAAATCCGGTGGAAAAAGCAGATTCTAGAGTTGTGTCTTTCTCTGGGTAATTCCACAAATTTAAGCAAGTTTAAGTTACTCTTTGAACTCAGTGTTTTTCGATTATTAATACCTGCCTTGCAATGTTAAGAGCTAAACATTAAATAGGAAGATTAGATAGGACCTGTAAAACACAGAGCAGGCTGCCTGACATTGTCCTGAAGTTTCTGTGTCATCAGATGACTTGGTGTTTGCTTTTGATGTACATACAGACCATATCCTGCAAGTATTCTCTTTTTGCCTTTTAGAGCTGGGGAAACAGCCACTTCGTGTGGATTCTCACTGATGTTTCAAGTTCAGCCACGTCTCTCCACTATTCCACTTTTCTTCCTTCACTGTGTATTTTGTCTCTGAACATTTATTGTACCCACATTTGGGTTCCTGGATAGTCAGGCATTGTTTTTTAAACATACTTTCTCCGGCACTGGGAATTACCCACTTAATTGCATGATAATTTTGTGAAGCCCTTGGAAAGACATAAAGACAAAATGAAACTATCATGCAATATCCCTAAACCAGTGAGCTGGTCCATTTTTTCTCTGTGACACCCTAAACACCATGGAGGGAAATTGGAGAAGGCTCCTCTTTTCCTGAGCAGTACACACTTCGTCTCTTCTTCAATGAGTGGAAATCCAAATTCTAAAATAAAGTTTCTCCTTCCCCTTCCTTCCAGGTCTTCCTAGCGGAGTTCAAGAAAACCAATCAATTTTTCGCAATAAAAGCCTTAAAGAAGGATGTGGTTTTGATGGACGACGATGTTGAGTGTACGATGGTAGAAAAGAGAGTTCTGTCCCTGGCCTGGGAGCATCCGTTTCTAACTCACATGTTCTGCACATTCCAGACCAAGGTATGGTTTCTGCTCAGACACCTTCCTCCTCCTCCAGCCTGTCCCAAGAGTGATGCCTCTGGTGGCCCCCTTACTTGGAGACATGGGGCTCCATATTTATCTTACCTTTTGATCTGTCTCTCACCCGTCCATCTTGAAAAGGCTCATCACTTCTAAACACTGTGGAAATGTTACTTCTGATTTTTTAATGGAGTCTGTTGGGAAAGGCCTTTACTTCTGGATCTGTTTGTTGGTTCACTTGTTTTTCTAGAATTTGCTTTAACATAACAACCAAGCTTCTAAGCAGGCAGTAAGCTGAAGGCAGAATATGTGACACCTTTGGTTCATCTACTCTGTATATTTAAAGAGACGAAAATTAGAAAAGTGGTTAAAGTGCACATGCTCTGTGAATTTTCTCTTAAAGACTGTCAGAGAAAGTGGCTGTTGAACTCTCCTCCTGGTCTCCTTTTTCCTTATGAAATAACTTTAAGTGATTATTTTCCTGACTCAAAAGTAATTCAAGATCATTGTAGAGAATTTGGAAAATGCTTATAAACTCAAAGAAAATTATTGGTGCAAATCACCACTTGGATATAATCACCATCAATACTTTGATGTTTATCTTTCCACATTTTTCCCTCTCTCTTCAAATAAAAATGGCAACCCACCATAAATACCTACCATTCAATAACTTGAGTTTTCAACACTCTATTATATGCACCTCACATCTGTGAATATATTCTACAACATAATTTATTCAATTAGAACCTTTGTAACTTTTTGTTCTGATTTAAATAACACCGAAAGCAACATCCTCATGGATGTTTCTTTATCCACAGACATTATAATTTTTTCCCTTCTAAGTTTTCTACCCTTCCTTGCCCTATCCTTGTTCTACAGACCCTGGAATAATAAGCAGACCCATGTGGGACCCTGTGACTAAGATCTGAAGAGCACAGAGTGTGGGATTTCTTTCCCTTTTTCTATTTCAAGTCATGAAATGGGGGCCTCTGCAGGGTCTTCAGGCACAGAAAGAATTAGTGGGGAATCAATCCTGAGAAGCAGATGGATCTAGACTCCATCACCACTTCCACACTCCCAGAAAATTTTCAACCTGTTTAAAGAGCACATCAATGAATGGTGCACCTACCAAGAAAAAAGAGAAGCCAGACCATGACCAAGTGCTTCCTGAGCACTGTGAAAGATATAGAAATACAGAATAGAGTTCCTGACCTTGAGAATGTCATACTCCAATAAGAGTCAGGACCAATACTTCTGAGAGTGTGAGTGATATTAAATCAGAGTGCAGACTGCAGGTACCAGAGCTGGGAGAAATGAGAAATCAGAACTGGAATAGGCAGAAGGAACATTGAGCAGTAGATTGGGAGTAGGGGACTGGTCAGGAGGGAAAGCATGAAGGAATGAAGGGTCAGTGAGAAACTGTGTAAGAGAAAGCAGCCTCCTTTCCTACAGCCAGGAGGAGGCGGGATTTCTGGTGATGAGGGTTAGAGTTCCTGCTGGAAACTTCTTCCTGGTGATGTAGATACCTGTTGTTCTAAGTGGTGTTACCTGAAGTCAAAGTGATAAACCTGCCACCTCTCCCAGGCTGTATCCCAGATTTGCTGTGCACCAGGGGTCCAGTTACGATCGCGTTTTTCCTTTTGGAATTTTGTAAGCCTTTTAGAAATGGCCAAATAAACTTTTAGAGCAGGCTTCTAGGGACACTTCAGCAGTCAAGTTTAAATTGGCATCTTTTCCCTCTGTTTATACCATATGTAGATAGATTGGTAGATTATTGATTGATCGATTGATGCATGTGTTCCTATGTATGATTGTTTTGTATGTATGATTGTTTTCCTGTCTTAGGGAGAAAGCTGTTAGGAATCCCACTTTGTAGGATTCCCTTCTGCTTGCCTATCAGAGCCTTGGGTGTGTTTGTTTATTTCCCTCCTGCGGGAGGCGTTTCTACAACTCCATACATCTGCGAATCTCTGACAAAACCAGAGAAGTAAACTCATCAACAGAGTTCATGCCACAAGAAAGAAAAAAAAAAAGTGGTTGAGAAATTGCACATCAGATGTAACTGTGACTCTCTCAGCACTTAGATTTCTAGGAATTGAGTCCTTTAGAAAAAGATGAAAGAAAAAAAAAAGCCCACATTACACTTTGCCAAGGACCCTGAGTCGCTACTTTTGAGATGTCCTGATTGATTATTCAGACGTTGCATGCCAAACAGAGCAACTGATGAAATACCCCGAGTGAATGTAAAAAGCAGCATCATGTATTACATGAGTGATGTCTGCTCTGGGAACATTTGGTCCTTTCTTAAGAGGACAGTTGCTTTTGCACACAAGCAAGGACAGTAGATAAGATTAATTCTTTACTTCTGTAAGGACTTGTTACATCTTGCCCACTTTCTGCCTCCAAAGAGCCCACCAGTTGAATATCATGGTATCTGGACGGGCTGAGGGAAATTACTTGTTATTTATCAGGGAACATGGATATAGCCATTCATTTTTAAAGTTCAAGGATGAGGGATGATGACCCGCGGAAGAAGGCAAATATGGGGAAGGAGTTTAGGAAGCTATGAAGATTGAAAGAGCTGTGGACTTAGAAGCCAAAGCTCATTCCCAGCTCTGCCACTTGGTCGTGGGGCTCTGGGCCCATTCGCTTCCCTGCTCAGGATACATAGGGGGAATCACCATGCGGGGGGCTGAGGGGTGTGGACCAGACACCCCACGGGAATGCTCAACGCGGGGACACAGGTCACAAAATGTTCCAGGATCCCAACCCTGAACCTGAGTGGTGCTCAAAAGAATCTTGCAAATTAATTTCCTCAATCAAAATGACTTTGTACCTCATTCAAACTCTGACAGAAACTACTGGCAACAGAGTCTAGTGAGATCAACACATGAGAGGTTATTATTATCTTAGCAGGAGGAAAAAACAACTTTTTATTCTTCATTTTTTACCAACATTTCCATATTATTTCTTAACATTTTTATTTTCTGGGACTCACATGAAAGTCCACAAGGTTTTTTTGTTTTGTTTTGTTTTGTTTTGCTTTGTTTTGTTTTGTTTTTAATTAATTTATTTTGATTCATTGTGCACAAATGAGTACAGCTGTTGTCTCTCTGGTTATACACAGAGTAGAGTCACACCATCTGTGTATTCACACATGTACACAGGGCAATGATGTCTGTCACACATTCTGTTATTATTTTTACCCACCCACCCTGACCCCTCCCCTCTTTTCCCTCTGTGCAATCCATCCTTCCCCCATTCTTGCCTCCCTTCCACCCCGCATTATGTATCATCATAGAGATCATTTGGCCTTTGTTTTTTTGGAATCAATAATCTCATTTAGCATGACATTTTCCAACTTCATCCATTTACCTGCAAATGCCATAATTTTATTCTTCTTTATGGCTGAGTAAGATTCCATTGTATTTATACCACAGTTTCTTTATCCATTCATTTATTGAAGGGTAGGTTGGTTCCACAATCTAGCTATTGTGAATTGAGCAGCTATGAACATTGATGTGGCTGCATCACTGTAGCATGCTGATTTTAAGTCCTTTGGGTATAGGCCAAGGAGCTGGGTCAAATGGTGGATTCATTCCGAGTTTTCTCAGGAATCTCCACACTGCTTTCCAGAGTGGCTGCACAAATTTGCAATCCCACCAGCAATGTATGAGTGTACCTTTTTCCCCATATCCTCACCAACACCTGTTGTTGCTTGTATCTAAGTGGAGTGAGATGAAATCTTAAGGTGGTTTTGAATTACATTTCTCTTATTACTAGAGATGTTGAACATTTTTTCATAAATCTGTTGATTGCTTGTAGATCTTCTTCTGTAAAGTGTCTGTTCATTTCCTGGGCCCATTTATTGATTGTATTCTTGGTGAAAAGATTTTTGAGTAAATTGTGTGTTCCTGTCTTAGTGTCCTCTTCACCCCCAGTCTATACATTACAGGACCTTGGACCTATATGTTCAATACCTGTTCTTATTATTTACATTTTAAACAATGAAAAAATAGAAAAAAAATCCACAGTAAATTATCTATAAGAGCAATCATCATAAATCTTTTAACTAAATTCAATCGTGGGTGGACTAAAACCAACTGGAAAGAAGTAAACATGAAATTTTGAAGCTTCATTTTACAAATTTCTTTCAAAAGTCACCATTAAATTAACTCAACAGTTTCTTTATGGGGATTTACTGCAGTTTTCCCTCAAAGAAGCAAGACTCTAAAACCACAGGGAAGTCAAATTACAAAGCTATTTACTTTTCCTACCTAATTCTAATTACTAAGTGAAAAAAAATTCTAGCTCACTTGGAAAAATAATATTCTATTTTCTTGATTTTCAGATATTATTAATAACTAGATGCATTATTAGTTCTCTCAGTAAACAAAAATTATTTTTAAACTGTAGGTATTATAAGCCATTTCCTAATTTCAGAATCATCAAAATGTGAAATAATGTATGTGTCCATTAGAAATTGCATTTGCCTTCCAGTAACAATGGCCTAAATAAAATGGAAGTGTCTCTTTCTTCCTCCCTCTTCCCACCCGCCTCACTCTCATAAAAGAAGTGAGACGTGTGTTCAGAACAGGTTCCAAAGCTCCATGCTCTCATCTGAGATACAGGTCCCATCTGTCTCCTGTTCCATCATGTGATAGCCCTGGGCTTCCAATCTCAATGGCTCTCTTCAGGCCATCGTGGCTGCTGGAATCCAGTTTTCACAGCCACATTGCATTTGGGAAGCAGGAAGCAAAGAGAAAGGATAGAATGAGCACATGCCAACTGTCCCTTCTCTATTAAAGCATCTTCCATAAGGCTCACAAAAAAACTGCTTTTTTAATCTCTTTGACTCCTCTATAGCTTCAAGGATAGTGGAAAATGGAATCTTTTAGCTGAACACATTACCATTCAGAATATTTTTTCTAAGAAAGGTTGGCAACCAGTCATCTCTGTGCCAACATATATTTTTATTTATTTGTTTACTTGTTTATTTGTGTATTATTTATTTTTTGTGGTGCCAGGGCTTGAACCCAGGGGTGTTTTGCCTCTGACGTCTCCAGCCCTTACAATTTTTTACTTTAAGACCGGGTCTGGTTCAGTTGCTTAGTGCCTCACGGAGTGGTTGAGGTTGGCCCTGAATTTACTTCTGCCTCAGCTTCCCAATTCATTGGGATGACAGGCGTGCACCACCGCACACGGCCCAACATCTATTTAATAACAAAGAAAATACAATTAAAAAGGACTCCTTTCACGGAGGCCCTATTTTGTGCCAAATAGTTTCCTAGGAACTTTGAATATATCGTCTCATTTAATTCTGATAATCCCACACCACACAGTAGACATTACTATTCGCATCTTACCCATGAGAAAACCGAAGCTCTTTGGAAAGATAAACTTGCCTAAGATCACTTGGTGGTCACAGGGAACAACGTTCAATCTTCCTATTTGTCCATGTCCAGATATTGGTCCAGATATTCACACAATGTAAGTATCTAGTGACATGCATCCAGGACTAACTAAATATTCACCTACAAGGAAGAAAAACACTGAGAAAGATAATTCCCCCCTCTTTTTAATTATTCTAAAGTAAAAGAAAGATCAATAATTCAAACAACCAAAAATCTCTGATCTGTCTCTGATAAAACATTTCAAATAAGAAGACATAGTTCCAAAATCTACTTTTGAAAAACAGATGGCACCTAATAGGTGAGGAGATGCTTTTTTATTATTGCTATTATTTTGATCTGAAGGAAAGAATTTCTCCTTACGCATCAAAAGTGAACTGAGCTGGGGATATAGCTCAGTTGGTAGATTGCTTGCCTCACAAGCACAAGGTCCTGGGTTTGATCTCCAGCACCACAAAAAAAAGTGAACTGAGACCTCCCTTCACTTGTGACTCCTTTGAATCCCAAAAGGCCTGTTTTCAAATCTGAACTGCAATTTAAGAATGTTGCAATTTCACACCTAAAGATGCTCTCAGTCCTGGGAAAGCGTCTCTGGGTCCTTCTGGGCGGGATGATTGACAGCCTCTGTGGGTTTTGCAGGTGTCCATCATGGGCAGCCGAATGCTCATGGCCGCTGCATTACACCACAGCCCTGGCTTCCACACTGCTGACCGGAGCCAACTGAACGTTGTCAATAGTACTTTGAAACTTCTTTTTTACGAGAAAGAAAACTTTCGTTTCACTTTCTATTTATAGGATTCGCAAAACTTCACTTCCGTTATGGCTTCAGGTTGATGCCCTTTGAACAAGATCGCTAGCTCCTCTCTCTCTCTCTCTCACCCTTCCTCCCTCCCTCTCTTCCTCCCCCTCTCTCTTGTTTATTTATTTCCTGCCTTCAAAAGACAATGTTAAAAAACAGTACTTGCAGAGCAGTTTGAATCTTTTGAGGAGAAAGTGCCACACTGGCTGTAAGATATTATTATTCAAAAGAAAAGAAAAGCTCCTTCGATTTGATCGTTTTTGTTAAAGTGTGTCATTCTAGTATTTCCATGATTTGAAAGCAAAATCCATCTAAGACTGCCAGCAGGTGTTTCATTTCAAGCATTGATTCAGAAAACTGCCTTTTCTGAAGCTTATAAAGATGCTTCAATCCATAAATCTTCCAGTCGAGTTAGGAGCCCTGGCAAGCATCACAATTTTAGGAAGAAAAAGAAAAAACCACACAAACCACATCCTTGAGAAGACGTATCCATTGTGCTCAGATGAGTGGACTTTTTGGCTGTTCCCGTGTGCAGCACCTGATAGGCCTCTTTTCTTTAAAGTGCTCCAACGTAGTGTTATTTCACAAATGGCGAATCACTTAAATGTGTGTCAGATGCTCTTCCTGCACATTGAAACTGATTCAGCAGAGAGGCTGATAGTGAATTTGCTAAAATTATTAGAGTAGATTTATGATAAATTGATGTTGAACCTACAAAGTTTGCCTAAGGCATTGTGGAGATAATGGGGCATTTACAAATATTTAAGAATTCTTCTGCTAATAAGGAAAAAAATACCCCAGTGCATCTGACCTGCCACATGCTTCCTGCACACCTGCTTTTCAGACTCAGACGCTTTCTCACCTTTCTGTGACTCTGTAATGCTTCTTCATGATTCACGGGCCCTGATTGTCACTCTTCTTTGTCAACTATTTTCTTCCTAAAGCCCCATAAGTATTTTCACCAGCTTTCCACAAGACATGAGCCCTTTGTGATGTCCCTCCAGAGAGTCTTGCAGGAAAGTACCTCTCATCTAAATCTCCTCTCCCTCTTTTGAGAGTTTGCACAAAAACTGTCTCCCCCATAATTGCTTTCTAAGCTACTAAGCAACAAATGTGCAGGTAGCATATACCACATGGATACTCTGAACAAAGGAATGATTCACATTCCTGGTGGGATGGAACAGGACAGCATAAGACTTTTTCAGGCATCTCAGATCAGTGTGCAATGTAAAACTTAGTAAATTTTTATTTCTGGAATTTTCCATTTAATATTTTTGGAACACAGTTGACCAGGCGTAACTGAAACCATAGAAAGCGAAACCATACATGAAGGGGAAATTACTGTATGATAAAATAGCATAGAGCAGTTCCCATGTGCTGTTCCCAGCAATAATTTGTTCTTAAAATAGGGCACTGAAGGCCAAGTGTGTAGTTTAGGGGTAGGGTGCTTGCCTAGCATGCATGAGGCCCTGGGTCCAATTTCCAGTACCAGACACAAAATAATAACAATAATAATAAAATAAAATAGGCACCAAGAGATGTTGTTCCTTATTAAGCCTAAGATCACATTTTATTTGAAGTGATTACAGTACACATCCCAAAGAAGTAATGAACGCATATCTTTAGTTTGAAACTGGGAATAAATGAGAGACTAAACCTGCTGAAAAGGTTCATGTATAAACCAAAGAAAAGCCCCACTTGAAGAACAGGGGGATGAGCGTCAGAGAGGATCACTTAGGGAGCTAAGAGGGCACCCAGATACAGATATCTTCCAGACGATGTGTTTCCCAAAATGGAAGCTTGTCATGAGCACAGGTTGAAGGGATGAGTCATGGGAAATGCTTGACAGGAAGAAACCAGGCCAAAGGGTGGCCATATTGACTTTCCAGATTGGCTTCTTTCACTTAGGAATAAGCAGGGAAGGTTCCTCCTGCCTTCTCATGGCTTCATACCTTCCATTGTGTGTATGTGCCAGTTTGTTTACTCATTTGCCTATTGAGGTGCATCTCGATTGCTTATAACAACTAATTC
The DNA here is from genome assembly GCA_020662805.1 of Glaucomys volans. Lineage (NCBI taxonomy): Eukaryota > Metazoa > Chordata > Mammalia > Rodentia > Sciuridae > Glaucomys > Glaucomys volans. Next base: position 226,820 of record JAJEJO010000452.1, on the reverse strand, counting down.
AACTGGGTATACTCCTTTATTTTCTTTATGACAGACTTCATGGATAAAGAATTTTAGGGAAGAAAGAAGTTATAGAGGTTAGCAGGTCAGATTCCTTCATTTTCCAGCTAAGGAAATTGAGATCCAAAAGAAGAGGAGCCTGGCTTCTCACAGTCCTGTGCTTTTTTTTTACTGTCAATCCAAAATTACTAGTAAAGTGGAGATTTCAAGAGACCTGAACACCAAATCCAACTCACAACTCATTCAATTGGAGAACTCTCCTTTGCATGTCTTAAATCTTAGACCCAAGCAAAAGGAGACTGCCCAGGCCCTCACTCTAGAATCCTTTTTGACCTTTCTCCAACCACATGCCTCCCTATGTAGCCAAGGGGTTATCCCCCCTTAAGCCCCATCCCCATTCCTAAACCATGCTCCAGGACCCTAGAACTCCACACCAAAATGGCCCCAGGCCCATGTGGATGTTTTCCTAGGGTCTGTCCTGGAGATAGGTGGGAGGGAGTTTTCCCCGGTGACCATTCAACTGGTTCCAAACTTAGAGGAATCCTAAATTTGTCACTCACTTCCTTAATTTATTAGGAATATATATTTCTCAACACAGAGATAGAGAGATGGGGAGAAAGGGAGAGGAGAGAGAAAGAGCACAAGCATAGGAACATGGAACATATGTAATTGAATAGTTGGCTAGCTTGATTTGCGACACTCAGACCTATAGTGTGGGCTCCCTTTAACTCTGTCTGAACCTTGCAATGCATGTAAGAAAGGGTACCATGAAAGGAATTCCTGCTACGTGCCAGCCACAGAGCTAAATATTTGACGTAGATTACTTTATTTAATCTTAGATATGCACCACAGCTCCCTCTTGTTCTTCTGGATGCAATTCCCAGCTCTTTCCACTGGCTGTCCTAGGATGCATCCCCAAATAGAGCTGAAGTCTCTTCTCCAGTTTCCATACTGTTATTCTGTGATCCTGGGCACAGCAGCCTATGTTACATACATTTAAGAGATTACCCTTTGAAAAGGTTATCATCTCCTTCCATGTTTTGTAATAAATACTTTGATCCTAATTTTATTTCTTCTTCAGAGATTGAAAATCTTCTTTTTTAAAAAAGCATTTCAGGGTTTTTTTTTAATTTTTACAGACTTCATTTTGATTCATTGTACACTAATGGGGTACAACTTTTCATTTTGATGGTTGAGCATGATGTACATTCATACCATTCATGTAATCATACATGTACATAGGGTAATGATGTCTGTCTCATTCCACCATTTTTCATACTCCTCCCTCTCCCCCTCTCATTTCCCTCTTCATAATCTAAACTTCCTCCATTCTTCCCTCAACCCCATCCCAACCAGATTCTTTATCATCATGCACTTATCAGGGAAAACATTCAGCCTTTGTTTATTTGGGATTGGCTTATTTCACTTAGCATAATATCCTCCAATTCTATCCATTTATCTACAAATGCCATAATATTATTCTTAATGGCTGAATAATATTCCATTGGGTATATATACAACAGCTTCTTTATCCATTCATCTGTTGAAGGGATTGGTTCCACAGTCTAGCTATTGTGAATTGAGCTGCTGTAAACATTGATGTGGCTGGGAAAAACTTCTTTTATGGAAAATTTATTTACTGATTCACTAACTTCAAAGAAAAAAATACCTAGAAAAAATGACTGCAATTATTCTTTACCCACCTTATTTTTCTGGAGGGGGAGGTGATATTCCTGACTTCGTGTGCATCATCTTTGCCAAGTCCTTCACGTGTTTTCAAACTTGATTGTTGCTGACTTGATAAAGTCATTAGCTAGTTCCTTCAATGCTGTGAAGTTCTCATGTCCCCTGTGCACATTTGGCAACTGTTCCCTTAGTTATTTGACGTATGACTAGATATATTTTCATGGTCTTTCACTCATTCTCTTATTTAAAAAATGTAATTTTTACAAAGACAGCACAGTAAAGCTAGATTATATTAAACAACTTTTAAGTCCACTTTTTCAATTCCCCTTTTACTAATTCTGGAATATTCACAACATGTCCTATGTCTCCTCTGAAGCACAATCTCATTTTTAAATATCAATGTATTTTGACAGCTCCAGGACCTTTCCCTTCTCTAACTGATACTTACGTATGTATGCAGCACAATCCCCATGAGAATTATGTGGCTGGATGTGTTAAATCTATCACTTCCATCTTGTCTTTAATCATCTTTTCTCCGCACTGTGAAAATAGATTTTTATTTTAATGATGCCTCTCTTTTGAGATCTTTCTGTTATTTTGATTATATTTGGAAGGCTTATCCTATTTGCATTACTTTGATTCAAAGTAATTTTTAAAGCATTTTTAAATCCAAATATTTTTAAAATCTGGTTGCATATCTGATTTCGTGACTCTGTTACTCTATACCTGGTCATGTTTTCCATACAGTGTCCAAGTGTGGTAAGTCTCAGCCTAGGTGAGCTAAAAGGGATAGCACCCTACTTGACTTCAAACCCTGGATCTGAGTTTCCAGGTCACTGCCACACTCATGCCCACCTATGGATGATTGAAAGCCTCCTCTGAAGCTTCTTTGACCTTGACATTGACAGGTATAAGGAACTAGCTCATCCTGCTTTTGTGAATTTGAGATTCAGTAGCCTAACTCTGAACAAGAATCACAAACCCTGTTTGCAAATGTTGAGAATCTATCCCATTTCAACACAGAATAATTTAAACAGAGACCTTGTTCAGAAGGGGAAAGCATTTGCTTATAATTTTTAAAAAGTGAAAGTTTAAAAAAAATCCAATTAAAATTGAATTTATTAAAATTCATTAAAATTTTTGGAAAATTTTCAATTCCCTGCAATTTTCCCTGATTCTAAAACAGCATCAAAACATACTTAAATATTGGAAAGTCTCCTAAAAGGAATCGATCTTAGTTATAGTATTCGAAGGCACCCAGAGGTAGGATTTTGAGTATCTCCTTTCATCTTTTTTATTGATAATTCATAGTAGTGATATTTTAATAACTTAAAACATTAAACAGCAAAGGCCATTTCCACACACTTTAAAACATTGAACAGAGAAGGACATTTTCACAAACCCGTATTCCTGAAAATTCGCCTTTTTCATTAAAACTCAGTCTGTTCCTGAGACTTTCCACATTTCTTGCTATGTATCTGTGTGAATATTAAATGTAATAACCATAGTCAGAAATACATTAATATCTGAGGTTTATAGAGCACTTACCATATATTCTGGGTACATTGCTTATTTTAACTCATTTGACTCCATGGCAACCTATGAAGTAGATGTTATTATCGTGCCCATTTTATAGACAAGGAAAAGGAGGCGGGCCCAAGGGAATAACTAAACAGCTTGAAGTCAAAGAGCTATAAATTTGGGGAGTCAGAGTGTGGCTGTACTTACTCTGCACTAACTTGACCACATCAAGGAAAGCAATTTTAAATTTATGAAATAGCATTCTATTGTACTGTCGTTGCAAAGGAAATTAATTGGTTAGTTATGCAAGAAGATCCTATGGGACAATTAAGCCAGTAAATATCATCTGAGCCCAAGTTCCTAATGCAAGGTATAGATCTCTAGAAATTCAGGCAAGTTATTTCTGACACACACTAATGAATCTACAGAAGGCAGTAAACTTTACTAATTAGAGTTCACAGTAGAAATATAAACAGGTTCTAAGGAACGAACTTTCTGGTTACAGAGAGCCATTTCTTCCCCTCCTCCAAGTGCAAGTGCACACACACACATACTCTACATTAGATAGAAGAAGTTCACTAATTATTATCAGGTTCTTTTTTAATAATATATCCTTATGAAAAAGAAGTAACCCTGTTAAGGATGTTTTAATTCATAGCTCAACAAATTAAGAATGAAAGAAAGGAATAAAGCACTCCAGAGTCAAGATTGTTCCAGCCTTCTAAATTCCCAGGATACCCAAATTGAGTGTTGGTGTGACCACAGTGACATAGGTCATGTCATACATCAGTGGCATGGTCAGGTGAGCTGCCCGGGACGTGATCCTGGGTGCCCCACAGACTACTGTGCCCATGTCTCCCCAGCACTGCAACCTCTACCCCTGCCCGAAATACCATTCCCGTCCAGCCTGTGCTTGGGCAGCCTGGACAGAACCCTCCCTTTCTCACAACCACGAGGTGCAGAGGTCAAGAAGGCAGCCCTGGCAGTTTGTAATCCCCGACTAAAACCTTGCTTTGGGAGGACAAGCCTGGGATATTACATGTGCACCTTTCTCTTTAGAAAGTGGAGGTAGGAACGTAAGGTGACCCTTCACTGTGGCTCTGCACCCCAGGGAATCCCCATCTCACCTGCTGACACCCATCTACCCTCAGTGTAGACAGTGGCATAGGGAGGATGGAGTCACAAAGGCAGTCACCAAGGGCATGGGTTCAAATTAACTCAAAGTGCCCTAAAGGACTTGATCCTGAAGGCTACTGACATGATTACCTAATACGTTATTTGAAAATAGTTTGGAATTTTTTTTTCCAATTCCTAAATTCACAAACCATTTTAAATTTTAAAAATTCTTCTATACAGTGATTACCTCCTTTCTTCATTTTTAATCAGAATAAATCTCCTTTACTGCTTAATTTCATATAAGTATTTAACAAAGAAAATGAATGCAAAAGAATTTGGATTTTGGAGTCCCCTCTGCCCCCCACCCCCACTACAAAGTGACATCTCATATTTTTATAAATACATGAGGAATACAGAGTTCCATCAGCCAAGGCCTGAACAATATTTGTTGAAGATCTGGGAAATACAGTTCTTTGTACACAAATACACTTAATTCTCCAAAAACATGAAGCTGTTTTGAATTTTTGACAGTACCAATATATGTATTTAAATGATTTTGCAAGAATATAATAAATATTTTTAAGGCAATGAGAAAAATTTTTAAAACCACATATAGCAACAAAATATCCACATTAATAATTGCCTTCAGTCAGTTGTCAGAAAATGACAACCCAGCAATGAGTACCTGTGCCTCTCTCGTTTTTGTGGCCTGCCAAATGGAGCAGCATGCATGCCCTGGGTACCTTTGCAAAGTGGAAAGTTGATAGCAGGTTCATGCTATTGAATGGTGCATAGGAAGCTCTCCCACCAGCCACAGCACGTCAGCATCTTGAAGCCACCTTCTCTCCTGACCCACTCCTCTCCTGTACCCGTTGCTCACAGGGATTAACTAAAATATCAAGCAGTCCACACCCCTTGGGACTGTAAATACCTGTATAGACAGAGAGGTATTTGCACCCAACCATATCCAAGCTCTATGAGCATGCACTGGGGACCGTTTAACTGAGGAAGCCCTCTGACCTTTGTTTATGGCCTTCTGGGGTCCAGTGGTGGTGGGTATGATGAACCCAGCTATAAGTCTTACCTTCTTTGAGGAAGGTTCAGAAAAAAGTTCATATGTCTTAACCCATTAAGTCCCAACTGCATATGTTTCAACAAAATTGACATGGGTGCATTAAAATAGATTGCAAATCATAATCTGTGATTTATATATACTCTATATATTTGTGTGTGTGTGTGCATGGTGTGTGTGTATATGTGTAGTATGTGTGTGTGTATGTAGAGGAAGAAAAATACATATATGGTTTTTTTCAAATGCTCTAATCATTCATCTATTATTTTCTCAACAATAGAATTCTAAAAACGTATTTCAAAAGTCACCATAAGTAGTAATTTGTTGCTTAATTTAAATTTTTAGAGGTATCTCTTATCTGGGACAATGAGATTAAACAGATTAATCGTATTTCAAATATGCATTTTTTCCCCTGAACAATCTCTCCTAGAACTTTGCAAACATAGCTTTCTTTCACCAATATTTACTTTATTACCTGAAAACACTACATAAATCTTGTGTGATGTGCCTACTCGTTACAGTTTATTAATTTCATCTTTTCCACAAGAAAAGGGGGTTAGAGGTTAGTAATGGAGAATTTAGTCACCGGTCCCACAGATATGTCTCATTTTCCAGAGGATGGGACTGGGTCCCTGGGGTGGGGGGTTTAGCTGATTACACTGCTAGTTAGTGACAGCCTGGCTCCGAGACTCAGATTTCCACTCAGTAAATGCTGCACCAGGAATTGTGGGCGATCTTGAAGGCAGGTGTGCAGGTCCCATCCCCCACCCCCATCACAACTTTGGTCTCACCCACCTGGAAGAATGATCTTACCCTGCCAGTGGCCGTGTAAAACTGCCCAGAACCAAGCCCAGTTCCCTCCCACCAGCCTCCTGTGCATTTTCCCTCAGCTGATGAACAGAACCCAAAAGACAGCAAAGGAGAAAGAAATCAAATTTGCTGTTTTCATCTTTATTTTACGAGCCACGGGACTGTTCACATCCTCCCTCCAGGAAGTAGTTGCTGGGTTTTTGTTTGTTTGTGTTTGCCTGATTTTCATTTGTTTTCCTTTAATTACAACAGCAACCAGTTATCCAGTGCATACTGAGTGCCAGCCACAAACCCATTTTCTATTACATTTTATTTCATTTAATACTCACAAAACCTTTTGAGGGTTGAAATGTTATTACCCCCGTTTCACGAATGAGATGAGGCTCAGGAAAAGTGATTCCTCCAAAGTCACGAGGAGATGGGATTTGAACTTGGCACTGAGGAAGGACAAAGCCATGTTCCTACCAGTTGCTCTGAGTCTCACTCCTCTTAGTTTGGTTCTAGGTCAGTCTGGAGGTTTTCCAGCAGGCAGATCTTTTCGTAGTAGTTCTGCAGGGTCAGGTCAGCTACAAGTCACTTTCAGCTCTGAACCTTTCTTCTCCCACCATTAATGGAAGTTTGATCCTATTACATTTATATTTACTTTTCAGCACTGGAATTTTGGATTCAACTTTTAAAACAGTTACGCAATCCTCAAAATGTGATTTCTCAAAATCCAGACCTCAGGACCCTATGGTCATATGTGCCACATTTTTCCTAACTTCATCCCAGAGCCATTTCACTGGGCTCAGAGTAGCCCCAAGAGTTCTTGAATGAGTGGATCTCCAAGCTTTCCCAACACAACAGCAGGTCTCCCCATCCTGCCCCTGAATCTGGACTCCAGATGTAAGTGTCCCAGCTCCACTTTAAGAAACCCTGACAGTTACCCACACAAAAGGGTTAGATTGACACCAAATGACATCACAAATGAGAAAAGATAAACACTGGAAGTTGTCACTGTCCTTGGCTTAATATCAAGATGAGAACCAATGCAGACTTCTTTGAAAGGTTTGTTGGGAAACCATTAAATCTCTTGGTAAAATTAAGTGTGGCACCCAACCAGGCCAAAACCTACACTACTGTTCAGTTAATAATCACTCCATCAGTGTCGTCTTCTTCTCAAGCCCACAGTAGTAAAGACTGGCCAAGCCCTAGGGTAGCTTTGACTCTCTTTCACGGAGGTTCAACTCTCCCAGGCTCACCTCTGGATGCGGAGTCTAGTTTAGGCATGAGATCAGGTCAGGATGCTGTGCTGAGTGTGGGGGACCCTGCCCTCACTTTCTCCAGGTCCAAATTAACAGTGTATAAATTGTGCAAATTCAACTTCTGTAGGGATTTGTGAGCATCCTAACACTGAAAAGCAACCATTCTCCTGAGCTCTGTTACAAATGGTCTTCCTGTATGTTTTTAACCTTTCGTTCTCTTGAGCGCTTAAGTGAAGATGCCACCCTTGTGGCTTCAAGGGCAGGGTATGGTTTTGGGTTAAAAAGGTAAAGATTAGGTGCTGTTTGTGTGATATTTAGAGGGGCAAGAGCTACAGAAAGGTGCACCAAGCAAGAGGCGAGTTCATGCAGATGAGGCAGGTGATTATACTCATCATGGCTGAAATATCGATGTTATCATTTATATCATCTCTTGATTTTGGCCTAACCACAAAAGACAAGAGTGGGCTCTAATTAGAGACCACTGGAACGAGGAAATTAGGTCTGAGGTTAGCTTTGGAAAAAGCAGGCACTTAAACCTTTGCCTGAGGTAATTGCCACAATATTTAATTTTTTCCATACTGTAGAAACCTGGTCTCAGAACAAGCAACAGGCAGGATACTGTCTGCATCATGACCTTGTATATACCCCACAGCCTCTGTGAGTCTCCCATCCGGATGTAAAGGTTAATTATATTTTAAAAAATCACCCGTGTGAGGTTTTTAGGTGCAGATTCATGCACAAATATACCAAATGTCTCCACACTTTGTTGGTTCCTATTTCTGTGGTTCTTAAGAACCCTTGAAAATTCAGCATGCTCAAGGAACTAGGACTATTTTTGTTGAAGAAATATTGCATTAGGTAGTTGGAGGAACACAGGGTGGTTGGAATCCTGGTGAGCTCTGATACTCTGACTTGCTGCTGACCTCCAGGGTGTCAGTTGTAATATCATGCATGGGGTCCTGCGCCAGGAGTGACAGGCTCAGGAACTGACTTGGCTGTGAACAAGCAAAGTCTGCCCTGGAGAGGAATAGGTGGAACTCAATTTGGAACCTCCTGGGGAGTAGGGGCTCTGTCTCATTCATGTTTTCTGGATGAGGCAGGAATGAGCATCCCATGCTTCCTCACCCAAAGAACTCTCTCAGCGACTATGTTAACTGCAGCATGAGTGGATGTTTTCCCGCCCTGGGCCTGGAAGAGATTTGACCTTCCCACACATTGTCCATTTCAATGGGCATGTGGTCAGTTCCCACTAAGTGCTCAGCACTGTTTCACTGTCCAGTCGCTCGAAGTTTCACTTCCCCATCAGCTGGATCATGGCGCACAAACCTCCAGAAAAAGTTACCCAACATCCCACCAGATTCCCTGGTCTCCCTAGGGTTGGAAAATATGGATCAGTTAAGTTGTCCTGATAATCTTTTCATAAGTGATTTCAAGATGCAATTAATTCCTCTGAAATAATCTAATCCATTTTTAAAAGTCTTTATTTTCTTGATTTTTTTGAAGAAGCTAAAAGTTGGGTTTGTTTCTTTTTTCCCTAGGAAAACCTCTTTTTTGTTATGGAGTATCTCAACGGAGGAGACTTAATGTACCACATTCAAAGTTGCCACAAGTTTGATCTTTCCAGAGCCACGTAAGAGCTCCTTAAAGGGTTTGGGGGCGGGGACATTCCTTGTTCTTAGTTCCTATGTACCCAGTGCCCACAAAAGGCTTTTCCCATGTGGTATTTTTCCTGCTTCCTCACTTGGCACCTGAATCCCAGAGCCAGGTAAACCTTTGGGAATATTATCAAAGCAGGTAATGGTTTCCCAGTTTGCAAACTTGAGGTTCATGATCATTTGTTGCATATCTCCCTGTTGTGAAAATAACTACTTGGTTTCTTAAGGAACCACCCCGGGTCATCAGGTTTCTAAGTACTGGATCACAGAAGCAAATATTTGTCCTCCAGAAAGAAGCTGGTCTAATGAAACACAAGTCTTGAAGGTGGCCCCAGGGATGAAACTTTTAGCTGGGGCTCAGTGGAAAGGTGTAAAGCACTTGGTTCCTGGGGCATGAGAAGGAAGAAACTGGAAGAGGCTCTTGAGAATAAATCTTCCCCTTCTTTGCATTAAATAACTATAGATGCAAGTGAGATGAAGCAGGCGTGTTTAGCTGGTGGGACTAAGTTCCACAGCACCTGCCTGCACCATGCCCCCAGGGGGTCCTGCTTCCTGCATAGTAAACACACTATGACATTCAAGCAAAAGTAAACTGTGCCACCGGGCTTGTTTTTAAACAATAGACATGTGCTGGCTTTCTTTGCTTGATGCTCAATTATCTGTCACCACCTCCACCTGAACACTTTGGTGTAGGGTGAACTGGGTTGAAAGGGGGACTTGGTCCACCAGATCCTGAAAATCCCTGACTGGAGTGGAAGCACTTTGCCAATCTTGCCTCCAGGAACCCTCAGCAAAGTCCCCACAGGTAGTTTTATCAGATCTCTGCAGCAGTGACATCACTGGGCATTTTTTTGTGTTGGAATGATCCACTCAGTCCCCTGTCCTCTCCAGCTCTGTAATGCATGAAGCTGGTCTGGACACATGCTGCTGATCTGTTTTGTCCTAAATGTCTTCCAGGAGGGAGACTTTTGCTCTCTTCCACAAGGCTCACTTCCAGGAAGCTCTCCCTCATATCTGTGCTTAATCCCACTAGAGAAACGTAAACTCATTTCCTATAAGTCTGCCGCTATTCAGATGCAGAGTAACTTATCACCTTCCATCTTCTAATATCCTCGTTCCACCTCTCAGGCTGCGTTTCTTGCCCAGGCTCAACGTAGTCAATATGAAAACAACCAGCCAGGTCGGTTGGAAACAGCCCTGCAGACAAGACAGTGCATGGGCTCCAAGTCCAGTTTCAAATAAAGGAGGAAATTATTTTCCTATTATCATACACTGTTACACTCAGTGTTTGTGTATATTCTATTAGCAAAACATGGCAGTGTGAGCATTGCAGTTTAAAATATAAGAACAAGTCACAGATGGATGCTGGGTGAACTTAAGACTCCAGCCCTTGTTCCTACTCCCTGGCTCAGGCTGCCAAGCCTGAGTCTGGGATTTCTGAAGTGTAGAATGGATGACATCTTCCTTGTTAGGATTAAGCAAGATTATGAGCGTCTGCCATTTAGTCAAGGACTGTCTGCACATAAGAGCCAGACTGGGTTGGGGGCTGGCTGTGTTCTGCCTGTACATTGGGGTTCAACCTTTGCTCTCTTTCCCTCAGGTTTTATGCTGCTGAAATCATCCTTGGTCTGCAGTTCCTTCATTCCAAAGGAATTGTCTATAGGTAAATTGTGCTTTTTGGAAACAAGTACTAAGATAATCCGATATCCTGGCCCTGTTCACTTAATCTTTGCATGTGGCCGGGGAATGTGCCTTTGTGTCAGAAAGTTCTCCACCCAGAACACATGGTGGATGATTTGCTAACAACCAAGTAAGAAATCCCAGACTCAACACAAGAAGGTTCTAGCCTTGCTTTGTCCTTGCTGTGATCCTTAATTCTCTCATTTCCTTCCACCACTCCGATTTCTCTCCGGCATCTTGTTTTCTCCTTCACTGGTCACCTTTGCACAATTGTTCTGGTTCAATTTGATTTGGGTCACCTATCAATGCTTATGAGATGTTCCCCTCCTGGCTAGGGGGAGAACATTCTTTCCAGAACTCTCACACAGAACCTACGATCCTACACACCTGTAGAATTGTGCAGAACACCTCCCTGTCCTCTTTCCTGAATCCAAATTCCTCCACTCTACTATATCATTTCATACCCTGCTGCCACCAGAGTCCTTAGATGAAAGCTATTGTACTTCAGTCTTCTTACTTGTTTTCTCAAAATATAGCTGACACTTACTTAACATACAAATCTTCAAAAGCACCGTTGTCAGATTTCCAACTCACTCTTGATTAGGGGGGAATAAAGAAAAAGAAAAAGAAAGAAACTGATGAGGATCTGACTGAGCTGCTGGAATCCAGCACAGGGATCTCTTCTGTGACAGACTCACAATAATGGCCTGGAGTCACCAATAAAGGCTCCATTGTGCTCCACTGGGATGGTAGAGAACAGCAGGCTGCATAGAGATGGTTGATATTGAAGCTTTGGTGCTTACTGAGCACACTGCCATTCCCTGGGAAATGCAGTTAGGGAGGAAGAACCACCCCCCACACTCTATCTCACACACACACACACACACACACACACACACACACACACTTGCAGAGGCTGCCCACGTGAGAACTGCTGTGTAAATACAGCATCACATTAAAGACCCAAAAGAGGTTTGGAAAGTCAATCTTCTTAAGTAGGCTCTTTGAATCTGTACTTTTAATCTATCTTCAAAATGACAGATTAAGAAGCTGATTTATGTCATTTCATTTTTAATGCT
>JAJEJO010000452.1:161300-214857 GCA_020662805.1 Glaucomys volans | reverse complement strand
AAGAGAGCCACAGATCTTAGAGTCAGAAGAGACCTCACAAAAATCAAAACCCACGTGCCCCTATGCATGTACTCCTCCACATCACAGTGTTTCTTCTGGTCACAACTTGTAAACTAGTGAACAAAAAGACCAGTAGAGGTCCAAGGTAAGCTCTAATGTCACTGTCAACACTTGGAGCTCCTGCTCTGTCCACAGGTGGAAGACATGTCTTTTTAAGTCTTATGCACTAATAAGAAAGAACACTGGGTTTATTTAGTGTGCATGTGAGGTTGTAGGAGGTCCTTGGAAAACATCAGTTTTACGTTCCACCCCAGTTGTTGAAGCAGCAAGCTGGATGTAGAGATGGGTGATAGTGAAGTTTTGGTGCTACTAACATGAAGATCAGCCTGCTTCAAGGAATCTCTCAGCTTGTGTGTGATTTGACTGATCTAAACTTTTAATTTGGCAACTGAATTAAAAGCAGGGATTCTATTCACTTCCTTCGTTTGACCATAGACATGAAGATTTTCTGAGCTTCTTTACAAAACTGATCTATTGTTTTTCAAGGTTGCCATAAACAAAACTACCCCAAATTTGGTGTCTTAAGAAAACAGAACCTTATGCTATCAGGCTCTAGAGGCCAGAAGTCTAAACTCAAGGTGTTGGCAGGAACCATGGTCCTACCCCGGGTTGGGAGGAAGACCCTTCCTTGGTGGCTGCACACTCCTTGGCTTGTGGCCTCATCATCCCAACCTCTGCCTTCATCTTCAAATCACCTTCTGTCTCTGTATATCTCTCTGTGTGTCTCTTAGAGCCACACTTGACAGATTTAGTCCCCAACTCATGATAATTCAGGATGAAATCATCTTGAGATCCTTAAGTACATCTGCAAAGACCTTTTTTCTAAGTAACGTCATGTTCACAGGATTTTGGAGATGAGGACATGGAGGGGTATTTGGGGGACCCAGCATTCAACCTTCTACAACTGGTGTCAGTGAGTGTCTACTGAATTCCTTTGTCAAGCATTGTGGTAACACAAAATATATAGAAGTTCCAACCCCCAAATACCTAATAAAGCCACCTTCTGGAATTTTCTAAAGGTAGAATTGCATGAAAAAAAAATACAAGAAGTGCATTCTTTAAAAGTTCAAGGGAGCATGATTCCAATTAAAAGTGCAATTGCCAAGGGAAGAGTGGGGGGATGCCAACCAAAAAATTCCTATGAGAATCAGGATTTTGTAAAGGGGAAGAGGCTTTGCAGATGGAAAAAGTGACTCCAGAAAAGGCACAGAAATAGGAATAAGAAGGCCAAATGGAGGAAAATTAAACAAATATGTCCAGCTTTAACAAAAGACGATGTTGGGCAAAAGAGAGAATCGAGAGCGTGAGCTGCAGAGAGGCAGGTGGCAACACCATCCTTCACCACCTGCTGGGAATTGCAAGACAGGGGCCTCTTAAAAATGTCACAGGCCCTGGACTGGGTTGAATGTAAAAACAAGGACCTGAAAAATATGCAGACACAGGAAGAGAAGATTCTAGAACCTCAACCCTTAGAATTTTAGAAGACTCTAGAGCCTCATCCCTTAGAATGTTGGAATGGAAAGGAAACCTAAGATTATGGTTTGTTGATGATAAAACTGGGCCTAACCCATATATCTGAAGGTGGAGAAAACAATTAAGGGGAGCATTTAGTGAGGCATTCATTGCCACTGATAATCACTGTTTGGGGGCTCATTCTTTCCACAAATATTTTTAAGGGCCAGTGCATGCTGTACTTAGCAGAGCCAGCTCAATTACAATAAATAATAAGCAATACATTTCCATCTTAAGGAAGCTTCCAGTTTAACAAGGGTGACGGACAAAACAAACAGCAGTGGGAACTTTAGGAAAACATAAATACTGATGATGATAACAACACTGGAACGTTGGCTTGAGCAAAAGCTAGGCCTCATTAAGAATCGTAAGAGAGGAGACAAACCCATCAGGAACCAGGGCAGCTTCTCCCTTCTGTTTCTCTTTGGATTTGTGTGGCCTCTATCTCTGCTCTTAGCCTAACCTCTTCATTTTCCTCTTCTTTTACAAACTGGTCTCTTTCTCCAAGGGTAAGGGAATGCTAGGGCAAAAGCAGCCAACCAAGCACTTCACCAAGACAGATCAGTGCAATTCCAACATCCAAAAACAGAGAAAAGGAACAATCCGGTTGAGTTGATCCACTGAGGTGGAGGGGACAAAATCCCTGAGAAGAAAGGCCAGGCAAGTCCTCCAAGAGGAGGTCCCCCAGAGATTAGAACAGCAGGTCTTCCTGCTGTCACCCAAGTCATCTTAGCTAACTAATGAGAGCAGCAGAAGCCATCACCAGCCACATATCCTGGCCTTAAAGAAAGTGGATCTCAGATAGGTCAGAAATTCACAGACCAATAACAAAAAAGGAAAGAAAGTTGATGCTATACCACAAATTAGAATTCATGAAATTCCCATTAACTGAAATCTTAGACAAGATAAAATTTTAAGGAAATTGATGTTAAGTCAATGAAGCACCTGAATTATCTATAAAAAGCCAATTTTGCAGGTATGGGATGAGAAGAAACTGGGATAATGTCACCACTTTGTGCTGAAAAAAAAGTACTGAAGGTTTTAGTTCACAATAAACTAAATATTAATTGCAAGTGTAAGGAAGCTGCAGAAACAACCAGAACAACATCTTGGGCCACGGCGGCAAAAGCACAAGGGTCCCGACATGAGTTAATAGTACCTTGGAATCTGCACCGGTGAGATCAGCCACCAGGAGGACAGTGTGTCCGTTCTGAGCATCAGCTCTTTAGAATAAAAGACAGATTCAAGACCTCTGGAGGTGGGAGGGTCTGAAAACCTCATTATATGAGGAACAAGTTCCCTGAACTTGGCGAAGGAAAGACAAGAGAACTTGATGATGCTTCTCAAACTTTGGGGGTGTCCTGTGTAATAATGCTAGAGAGGACAATGAGTAAAAGTCACAAGGGGGCCTACCGTGGTTCATTAATTTTTAAAAAAAGTATTAGTTACATTTATTGAAGAATAGAATTGGCTATTTTAGAGAGTACTGGTACTCTAAGGATAGAGAAATTAATTGACATCACATTCTAGTTTGGGGGGTTTCTCCTTCTGGAGAACTTTTCATTAGAAATAACCTTCCTCAACTGGACGTGGAATTAGGTGTAGTATAACATACTGAAAAAAAAAAACAGAACCATAGTTCAAAATGGCATAAAAACAACATTTTGTAAGGCTTTTCCCACTTTGTTACCCCCAAAAAAGGCACTGGGGTCAAGAGCACTACTGTGGAGCACTTGGTAAACTAGAAGGGAAACCAGCAGCAGCAGCAATGGCCTTTCTCTTGAGGAATCAGCTGTGTCTGCCCAGCTGTGTGGACAAGTGGATGCGAGTTTATCTTGTACTGTATCAGACAGCACCCTGCTCCAAGCACCTCAGCCACCCACCAGGGCATCTCATTCTTAGCTGTCTCTTCATGTCCACTGCTTCTAGAAAGCCCCTCTTAAAAGTCAGGGGAGCTTCCCTGGGGAGATAAGCCAGGACCTTTATTGACCACCCTTGGAATCATCCAGGCAACAAAGGTGTCGAGCTCTGGAGATGTGCAGGAGCTGAGTGGGATATAAAAGTCAGAGGGTCAGTCCTGAGCCAGCTGCCCTAGGCAGCAGGGGCTGCAGGGAAAGCCCTGAGCATAATGGACAAGTAGAGAACTGAGGGCCAGGGAGCAGCCAGCAGTATGGGGGGTGGGGGGGACGGAGGAGGGGAGGGGACGGAGGAGGGGAGGTGGGGGGTGGCAGGTTGGCCAAGTCCCGCTGTGGACCCCCTCTCCGGCTGTGCCAAGACCAGCTTCCATGCCCCCAGGACAATTTTGTTTTAAGAAAATGGTTATCTATTCAAGTGAGGTTTTGCTTTGCTTTTATTTTTCAGGGACCTGAAGCTAGATAATATCCTACTAGACAAAGATGGACACATCAAAATCGCAGATTTTGGGATGTGCAAGGAGAACATGCTGGGAGAAGCAAAGACCAACACTTTCTGTGGGACCCCTGACTACATCGCCCCGGAGGTAGGTTATGTGCCACCCGAAGGGCCCTGCGCCTGCCCTTCCCAGTTCAGCAGGCCTGGGACAAGTGCTTCCTCCTCCCTTCCAATCAGAAATATGGCTTCCCTTATTGGGATTCAAGATTTGATTTTTTTTTCTTTTTTTTTTTTTCTTTTTTTTAGTATTTCCTAAAATGTAGCCACGCATAGAGTTTGCTCCTATGATCTTACCAAAGATTCAACTACATTCATGAGGACATCTCCAGGGCTGGAAGAGTCTGGCATTCCCTTTCAGCTGTGGCTCTGACCCCACCTCATCCTTTAAAATAAGTTCATTCTGTTTAGACCAGTCAGAGAAGCAACGGGCAAGAGTCAGGTGGAAATGGGTTTATTGTAAGGTTAGAAGACCCAACCGGCAGTTTCGAGGCTGGTATCGTGTAAGTGAGCATAGGCAGATTGACAAAGTCCCCCAGATCCCACTTTCTCTTCTGTAAAATGGGTATAAAACTGGCATGATGTTATTATAGTCATTAAATAAGAAAAAGTTAAACTTCACCCCACCCACTCCGAAAAATAATTATAATAAGTAGTAACAACAGTCGTATCGTAATCTGAGCACCCTCAGGAACAGTAATTGCTCAGAAGGTGTCTTTCCATCCAACCGAACCCACCAGACTCCCCCCTTTGCATGGAATCACCTCAGCTGTTCACCCCAGGAAGGTTAGAAGCTGCCTGGCCACTCGGCCTTTCCCAGAGCACAGTTCTGATCCGGGTTGCTTTCTTCTATAGATCTTTGAATCTCTCTCCATCTAACTGGATATTGCTTGAAAACCTGACGCTGTTTCTTGTTCACTCTGTAAAACTTTTTAAAAGTAACTAAAGGTTTACAGGAAGTTGCAAAAGTGGGCCCCTTCACCCAATGGGTATATCTCATACAGTTAGGGTACAACAGCAAAACCAGGAAGTGGACATTGGTACCAGGTGTGGGTGGTTCTGTGCCGTTTTCTCACCTGAGCAGATTGGGCAGTCTCCCCTTTTACACCCAAGGACCCAGTGCAGGGCCTGCTAATCAATAGCCTTAGGAAGATAAGTGAATGGCTGAATCCACAGGTGTTCCCGAGGGTGGTCTGATAAGTCAGTGGCAGTCAGTCCTTTGATTTCCCAGGTGAAGCAAATTCAGTGACAAATCCTTGTCTTTACCAGAATAACTGTGGCAGCTGGAGTCTGAGAACTAGGCGGTTTGGCCCTGTGCTTCTGTGGTTTGTAATTTTAACTTAACCTTGTTTAAAGGCAGTCTTGGCCTCGGTTCCGCAAGAAATTATGGCTTTTGACTGTCAAGGAATTGAGCTCACAGAGCTCTTTGATTTAATAACTTTCTGATATTAGAAAGCTGGGCTGCTTTCAGGTTTGCACAAATGCAGATATCGAGGCAATAAACCATTTCTAGTTTGAAGTAAAGCCAGAGCTAATTAAGGCACCCAGGAAGCAGACCTCAGAGGGGAGACTCAGTTCCACTATGGAATTCCCTCAGCAATTATTGCACAACGTTTGCTCTGCTTAGACCAGGTCACTGTCACCTCTCAACTCACATGAGCTGTCTCCATTTCCTTCCTCTCCACTTAGGATGTTGCATTACGTTTACCCTGCTCTTATTCACTCCTCTCCACAATTGCCCTGTGCCATTTCCTTTCCCTGGCAAACCTTCCTTTCTGATTCTGTTTCCTTCTTCGTCTTTTAGAATTTAGCTTCTTCTCTCCCTCTCTCTGCAACTTCACTCCCTTCATTTTCAAGCATGCTTCTCTCCACATGATCCCGTGCTCAGCTCTCAGCACTTCCTACTGTACGTTCTCCATGACCAACTTTATTTGTGACTATGCTTTTAGCTCCAGAATTAATATGGCCAGCCCCAGATTCTTGCTCCAGACCCATGTTCCTGCCTGAGGTCTCTAACTACCTTCAAACATACAGTTCCCAAATTCACTGTCTGTTCCACTTGTTCCTCCCTTCCTCTACCCATTCTCTTCCCCTTTTTTCTTTGTTCTTGGTGAATTACATGTCCTCCACCTACTTGCCTAAATAGAGAACTAGGAATTGCCCAAGTTTTCTCCTTCCTTAACCCCCATGTCCAAGAGAACTTCAAGACCTCCCAAAATTGAAGCTCCCATGGCTATTCATTCTCCAAGTATTCTGATTGAATTAACACTCTCCCTTGATTTCTTCTCTATCCTCAAAAAGTATTCCTTTAATATAGTCCCCAAAGAATCCCTAGTCCTTCCCCATCTTTACCAGGGCTCCCCTAGTCTAGGACATCAGCATCTCTTGCCCTGGATCCAAGCAATGCCCCTTCAAATGATTTTCCTCCATCCCCACCCATCCCCACCCATCCCCCCCATTCCCACATCCCCATCCATCCCTACCCATCCCCACCCATTCATCCATCCCCACCCATTCCCACCCATCCCCATATCCCCACCCATCCCCACCCATTCTCACCATCCATCCATCCCCACCCATCCCACCCATGCCAATCCATCCATGCCCCCATCCCCATGTGTCCCCTTTACATATTTTAAACTTTTGATCATGTTCTTTCACCAGTTAAAAAAGCACCCCCACAATCTGTATAAGTATTTATATGAGTCACATGCCTTGTCACCAACTAATACAGACTGTGTGTCATAACACATGCCTCGAAAGGCCTATAATCAGATTGAAGATGAGCTAAAAATAGGATTAAACAACTAACTTTTATTCTACTTATTACTAGCACAAAACCATGTACGCTTCATTAATATTAGATTAAATAACTCTAAAAATCTTGGTTTGACACTTTAGAACTCTGGGATTGAAAGGTCTGATTCATTTATTCCAGTTCTGAGTTTTCATGTCTAAAGTAACTGGAAAGATACTTCACAGAGGTTTTTTGAAACAGACTTCGTAATACGTACTTAAGGCAAAGATCATTGCTGACAATAGTGGATATAAGTCCATAATTCAAAGCAATGCTGTAGGTACATTCACAGTTTTTTTTAGCCTACTCTCATAGGCTAAAGCATAACTAGTGAGGTCATTGCTGTTTCTAGCTTTCTCACGTGTAGCTGACAAAGATCTCCTACAGGGAGTAAGAGAGACATCAGTGCCGCCATTTTCTTACTTTCTGCTTATGATTGCGTTATTTATTTCAATGTTATTTTTAATTCAAATGTTAGGTTTGCCTTATTATTACTGTCCTATCTTCAATCCAAGACTCTTTGTAGATAACTTTTTAAGGTCTTGTCATGTTGTGCACATTAGTTTGGTTAAAACAGAAGCCAATAGGATAACACTCTAGGATTCATGGAAAATAAGTAACTGAGCCAAGAGACTGCCAGGCTGCTCCTGACATGAGGTTTCCCACTCTTCCCTCAGGGTACCTGATCCACCATTTGAATGAAGGGAGGGTGCGAGTGTCACTCCGCATAGTAAATAGTCTTAAAACCTAAATTCCTTCTCATTTTAGATTTTAAAAATTAATGTAAAATAAATATGAGTTCCAACTTTCTTTGCATTTCTCCTGAGATAAGCTGGTCACTGAATGCATGCACCACTTTGAAGCTACTGCTTGACCAAGTCCAGAGTTGCCTGTGTCATATGCGAACCTGCTGCTCCAGTGCTGTAAAATCTTCAAGAAATCCCCATTGTCAGCCAAGTGCAAGCCCAGATCCTGAGTATAGAGCCCTGACGAAGTGTGTGCCTTCCCTGACCTGGCCATCTACTCCATCTCTGCCCTCGCATCCTGTCTCCTTAGCTGTGGTCATCCCCACGTCTGGCTGTGTCCTCCCTAAACATACTGCTGGCTTCTAGGAATAATCTCTTATCTCCTTCTTGATGCTGCCACGGCACCAGTGTCTCCAGGTGACCAATACACTGAGTGTGTCCCCCTCAAGGACCATGATCTACCACTACGTCCCAAGTCACCTCCCCACAGCTCAGAGCAGGCACCCATCAGCCATGTCCTGAATAAGTGGCTACACCAAGGCATGCACCCCGATGTCCTCGTCAGACTTGCACTGGATTCCCCACCTCTGCAGCTCTGTTAGCCAGTAAACCTCACTAGCCTCCTCTCCTCTACTCAGCAAAATCTTCCCATTCGGGGGATTCCACTGGCATGCCATCTACTTTGTGAAGTTTTTCTCTGTCTCATCCATTCCCCCATTGTCCTCTCTCCTTCCAAAGCTAAACAAATCTGGAGGCAGGTGGTGCCTCCTCTGCACCCCGGTAGTCATCTCACCTGCCACCCATCTCACATGCCACAAGGCTGCATGTATTTAGAACTATGGTTAGAACCTTGTGCAGCCTTGTGCTGGGTCTTTGAGTCTCTGATTTACTCTACAATTAAAGTAGAAAGGACTCTGTGGCTCTCAGAAAGCCACTAGACAGGGCATGGAATTAAAGACACAAGAGCCCAAAGCAGCTGGGACTGAGGCCATGGAGGCATCTGGCAGACACTGATCTCTCCTTTAGGAGAATTCGAATCCCAGAAATAAGTGCATTTCAGAGTAGCGACAAGAGCGGTGCATAAAAAGTACACTGTGCTCTCCACAGCCCATGTCTCCTGAGACCCAGTGCTCCTCTCCAAAGCCCCACTGTTCCTCCCAACATCCCACTGCAGGAGCCAGGGGGTCTAATGCATATCATTGGAGACCCCCAGCTCATTTTGACAAAGATAGGGAACAGTAAAACAGAGAAACATCCTGTGTTCTAACACACACTGGCCAGTCAGTCCATGTGGATTATAACACACAGAAGCAGCTCCTTGGAGAAAGGAGGGACAGCTTGGAAACTGAACAATGTGGGCCCTGCCCGGTCACTTAGCACCAGAGCAGGAAAGAAGCCACTCCAGCGGTACTGCTGGACCAGTCTCTTTATAATTGGAGAATCGTGAGTGCTCCCAGGCTGGGCAGAGACAGCACCAAATACGAAAAGAGACTCAGGCGAGACCAGAAGTCAGAACAGAGCTTTGAACTAACTGGGAGACCTCAAACAAGAAAAAGACTTCCCCAAGCCCGGGTGTCATCCTCTGGGGATAACAGCACCTTGTTCAGGGACACAATGCATGAAACACCTGTGGTGTGTTCCTTCAGCTGACAGTCCTAACCCTGCATGAATTTGCATTTTGCTTCCTAACATAAGACTGATTTTTCTTACCAGCATCGCCTAGCCTAGAATGTTTAATTTCCACCACAGCTCTCTCCTGTCCTCCAAATTTGTTTTCATTTATTCTGCCAAAATCAAGTTGTTTACAAGGTGTTGCTCAGAGCAGTTTCTGGTTGATTTGGCTCCCCCTTATGGTCAATCTTGAAAATTGCATGTGAACCTGGATTCTATGGCAAATTTGAATTGATTATTCATGTTAATTGTGTGGTTTGTACACTCCATTCCTTCCGACAGTAAACAAGGAAGTTGCCGAAAGGTCAATATTCAAAGTCATTTTCCCAGGAAAATGAATCCGTGATAGGAAAGGATTTAAAAAAAATTTGTTGAGATTCCAGACTTGAAACTTCCTCCCCAGCAGAGAGACCAGACCAGTTCTTCTCAGAGCCTGCTATCAAGCCATATGTAGATCTGAGGAATCTGAATCTCCAATTTCCCGATATGAACAGTTGTCATCCTTGGTTATTCCCCCATGACAGCTGCACAATTCAATTCTGCATCATGATGGCTACACCGTGACTCCCGAGTTGACCAGTCATGATTAGCTAGGCTTTGAGGACAGGACTTGCTCGTGTCTGTGGATGCTCAGTTACTACAGAGACTTTGTGCAAGGACTCAGGTCAAGTAAAAGTTCAGATGTTCACGTCAGAGGCACTGGAGAACTTAAACACTCTCCAGCTCTATTAGGTCCACTACCTGCCACCCAAGTCCTCATGTCGCAGATGGGAATATGAAAGCTAAGAGCATGGTTCAGTGTTTTCTCTTAAAGCCAGAGGGAAGCTGGACCCCATGGAGCACGCCTGTAGTCACAGCGGCTTGGGAAATCCCAGCGGCTTGGGAGGCTGAGACAGGAGGATCACGAGTTCAGAGCCAGCTCAGCAAAAGCAAGGTTCTAAGCAACTCAGTGAGACCCTGTCTCTAAATAAAATACAAAATAGGGCTGGGGATGTGGCTCAGTGGCTGAATGTTCCTGAGTTTAATCCCCACCCCCCCCCCCAAAAAAAACTAAAAGAAAAGGCCAGAGGAAAAATCTTGGCATTGTGCATTCATTTCTATTCTGTCATTGGCTTGTCTAAAGATGGTCTTCAGTGTGGGCTCTGTTGAGATCACATATTATTTCACCAACCATGGTTTACTGAGTGGCCTTGAGGAGTTGGAAGTGTCTGTCACCGGCCTCCTCTATTAATTATGTCTCTGCCTTTTGGCCACACAGATCTTGCTGGGTCAAAAATACAACCATTCCGTGGACTGGTGGTCCTTCGGGGTTCTCCTGTATGAAATGCTGATTGGCCAGTCACCTTTCCATGGGCAAGATGAGGAAGAGCTTTTCCACTCCATCCGCATGGACAATCCCTTTTACCCCCGGTGGCTCGAGAAGGAGGCCAAGGACCTTTTAGTGAAGGTAAGAAATGTAGTCAAGAAGGTTTTCATAAGATTCTCTGCTCAATATTCCCACTCATTTCTAGATCCCCACCTACATGAGACAGAGCAAATACCAACCATATTGAACTAGATTTAAATGGCTTACACACCATATCTGTTAAAACAGGAACAAGTACTATGAGCATTAGGTATCAAAATGAGTTTGAGACAAACTTTCTTGTGCACCATTTATAAAAGAAATGTCCCCAAAATTGTTTCATGACTCTCGAATGCTCTTACTTGGAGATACAGATGGTCTATTTAATGATCACCACATGAAGCTTAAAACTCAAAGTACTGAGTCCAATTTATCTTCCCTGACCCTGGCTTAAACCTTGACATGACTCTTCTGCTCACTCTCAGGTAGATAAAATAAAACTATTGTCACTCATAGGTCGTGAAACACTGTTTCAGATGAGAAATTGAAACTATCCTGATGGAGATGTTGGTGATCTTCTCAATTTTAACACTAAAGCTCAGACTTCTGCTCCCTTTCCACTGGTTGGAGTTCATGGCTGGCGACTGCTCGCCTTTGGAAACAGCTGATGGTTGTGTTGTGGTTGACTGTGTCCTTGTTCTCTTCCTCTCCCACTCATGTCTGCCTCCGACCACACCAAGTGGAGGCCAAGTGAGGCTGGAGGGCAAGGAGAAAGGACAGCTCTCATGTGGCTGCCGGCTTCACACACTGAACCCACAGATGGTTCAAGCTGAGACTTTGGGAGGCCTTCTAGTAGATTCTGTGGAAATACTAATGCTTGGGGACATTTTTGGCTGAAACCTTTGAAATATAGGCTGTTCAGCCCAGACCCTGGACTGGGTATTACATTAAAACTAATTAGGCAATATGCTCTCTCACTGTGTGTCCCCTACCCAGCAGATTGTCCTGGGAGGTATCTAAAATGCATACAGACCAGCTCTGCCCCTCACATGCCCTACCTGCTGTGCACTGGAAGCATGCATGCATCCCTCATGCTCCAGAAGGGCAGGCTATTGCCATCTTAGCAGCAAATCCAGAATCTACCATCCAAGCAGAAGTCAGACCTGTATCCATGATAGCCCACGATACATTAAAAATCTGTGTAAAGTAGTATAGATGAAAACTACACTCTGGGAATCACAGCCATGACTGAGGAACCGCAGGGAAAACCAGTGGGAGCCATCATTAAGGATCAGGCCAGTTTTCCATTTTGTTTATTTGTTTATTTATTTATTTATTTTTGGTGGGGGTACTGGGGATTGAACTCAGGGGCAGCAACCACTGAGCCACATCCGCAGCCCTATTTTGTATTTTATTTTGAGACAGGGTCCGTCGCAAGGCTTAGCACCTTGCTTTTACTGAGGCTGGCTTTGAACTCATGATCAGCCTCCCAAGCTGCTGGGATTATAGACATGTAGTTTTCCTCTTTTGACGATTAAAAAACACCATCCACAGTGTATGAACTTTAACAAGTGGTAAAATTTGAAAATGAAGCATGCCAATACGACAGAGAGTGATAAGTCCCTACATTTATTGTGCTCTTCCTGCAAATATTTAGATCAAAGAGTCCCACCCTTGTGGCCAAGAGTCCAGCAAATTTAAAAGAAGTGGACCAAGAATATAGGGATGTGGAAAAAACATTGCTTTCTAGAATCTCATTTGTCTGCTGGTTTTAAAAAGATCATGTAGAGAAATAATTTGGGGCTTGTTTTTGTTATATTAAAAATGGAAAAAGGGACAAGATTCTTAAACATTAGAAGCTATTGCTGCATTTTAAACCAAAACTTTGAAGAATATTTCCAGGTTCATCTTTTTTACTAGTCTCCTTCCTTCTCTTGAAAAATTGAAATTAAATTTAAAAGAATTACACTTCCACCTCTTAACACAAGTGACAACTTGCCTAAGATATTAGAAGCTTTGAGGGAACTCCAGGGCTCTCCCTGGGAATGGAGATCATGACTTTGAGAGACAAAGCCCTCCCAAGATCCTCGGCCCAAGGTTACCTAAGAATGAGGTATTTAAAAACCAGGACCTATTCCATTCCACTTTCACTTTCTGATTGTGAGCCAAACAAGCAATAAATGAAAGAAACTCCCCGAAAGGCCAATTAAATTCACTTTTAATAACTAAACAAAACACATGTAAAATGAAAGCTAATTTCAAAATTAACCAATAAAAAAAGATGATAGAAGTAAAAATAAGCTAGTGGGATTTGAATATAAACAGTTTCCCTTTACGTAAAGCCTAGTTCAAATATTATTACAATTCCTACAGTGAGTTTATTCTTGTTCCTATGAAGGACTCAATATTTTGAAGGACTCAGTTTTGCCGCGAGGCACATTTAAAGCTATCTCTAACTGCTGCTTTTGCTTTACACTTGGTTCTGTGAAGAAGTGGTGCAAAGTGCGAAGTGTCAACTCCAGCTGCTGTAACAAGAAAGGCCACACACCTTTATTTCTCACAGTTCTGAAGTCCAAGATCGAGGTCCAGCAGGGTTGGTTCTTGATGATGGCTCTCTTCCTGGCTTGTAGAGGTCACCCTCTTGCTGTGTGCTCATGTGGTGGGGAAGAGACAGCAAGTGTGAGGCACGCTGGTGTCTCTTCCTTACAAGGATATTAATCCTGTTAGACCAGGGCTTCAACCTCATGACCTCATTTAACCTTAATAATTTCCCTGAAGTCCCTATCTAATCTGCATCATGTTGGGAGTTAGGGATTAATGTGTGAATTTTTAGGGGACATAACTTGCTTGCTGGCATGAGGGCTGCATTGAGAATCCTGGGCCAACAAACCCCGTGATGAGGACAAGGTCTATTCTACACCATCTGAGGGCCCAGGGCCCCTTCAGATGCAGAGGCTGTCTTCAGCAAGTCAAGGAGTGGATGCCTGGAGTCATTTGCAACCCACTAGCACCTGTTGATGCCCCCAAAAGGCCAGCTTTCCCACTGTGCCTCCCAAACCCAGGGACCTCAGGATCTGAGACGGCTTCAGGCAAAGATGGAGAGTGGAGGTGGGACCCAAGCCAGGTGGAGCCAACCAGAGGTAACTCTGTGGGAAGAAGCTAGGAGTGAGAATTTCCCAAGAGAGAAACTAGGAAGAAGGAAAGCATTACTTCCTTTGAGGAGAAAAGGGGAATATTCATGTGCCCAGAAACCCACTGAGCAATATAAGGAAAACAATATGAATATCCTCAATGACCTGGATGGATCTCAAGGGCAAGAAGCCAACCTCAAAAAGTCACATATTCTATGAGTTCCGCTTACATAATGTCATTGATGTAATGTCAAGGTGGTGGCTCAGATCCACACATGTGACAAAATGTCCTAGACACACACATCATTCCAGTGCCAGCTCCTGGCTTTGATATTGTGCTACCATTATGTGAAACGTAACCATTGCAGCAGCCTGGCCAAAGGCACTCGAGACTTCTCTGTACAAGCTTTTCAATGTGCTGTGAATCTGTAATTATTTCAAAATTAAGAGCACACACACACACACACACACACACACACACACTCAACATGTGCAGAGTGTCAGCGGCAAAAGGAAGATTGGCCACAAGAGTAAGAAATAAATTTGATGACTTGAACAAAAGCCAAGACAAGTGAGAATAAAGAAAATAGACTAATAGGCAAAAGTGGTGTTAAAGCCACATGAAAGAGTCTGAGCTTATTTCCCCCCACAAGTTAATAAAAATCCCACATCCTTTCTCTTGAACATATTCCAGAAGTTAGGCTGATTAAAAATTAGTTTCCATTATGCAATTTGCTGCCAATGTCTGGCCTCCAGTTCCATCTCTACCTCTCAGCTGCTTTGACTCAACAGCTCCCACATCCTAAGGCCCTTTTTCTGCAAAAGGCAAAGGTAACACCCTCTCTCAGAAATTTCCTCCAAGAACCTCTGCATGATGTTGTGAAACCTAGAAGTCATGGGCCCTCTGGAAAAGCTGAACAAAGCAGCATTCTGTGACATCTGTTATAGCATCAGTGTCAGACTATCCCTTTACCCTCGCATCACATGGATGCATGTAGTGCACTGAACAATTTCACATCAAGAGCAGCTGTGTTCCATCAAGAATCCCAGCGGGGACACTGCTGTCCAGCTGATTATTTATTCATCCAGGATATCCTGTCTGTTTGTTTAAAAATGATGGAAAACTAATGATCTCGAACAGAAATGTTTCCCTTTCAATAGACTTATCTGAGGAGGAACTGAGTAGAGGGTGGATTCCAGGTACAACCTGTCCCAGCTGATGGTGACCCTCCTCAGCAGCTAGGAACTGATTTCTTGCCCAGGCTGTCAGATGGATTTAAACAAACTCCAGCTACATCCTGGCCCATCATGCAGGAGTGTGCTATTTCCTACCAACATAAACCACCCTTCTGACAACTTTTGAGGACACAGATAAATCTTTCTTCATGAACTTTATTTCCCTGGAGCCAGTGACCTTGACCTCCTCGGGAATGGTCATCCTCAAGACTGTGGGCAACTCAGTTTGCTACAAAAAAGCTTGGACTTTGAAACTGTAGATCACATGGTCTTCTCATTATCCATTTTACTTTTTAAACTACACTCTTGACATTTCATAGACATATCAACCAAGCTCAGAAGGCTCTTTGTTATGGTTTTCTTGGTACAAATTATACACGTTTGACAGAAAATAAATGTAATGGAAAACCTAGCCTGGTGCACACCTGGCCCAGGGCAGTTACTTCCAACTTATTTCCCAAAGCATTTCATTATAACATCAGCTAGTTTGGGGCCCATTCTTGACACACTTAAACCTTCTATCTAATTCTGTTTCATCAAAATATCCTTAAGTAGTGGAGGTCATTTACTATGAACATTCCCAGGAAAGAGACATGGGGCATGTCACTTACTCCCTCTGCTTCTAAAAATATCACCATCTGTTGACTTTAGCTTTGGAGTCCACAGAAAAATATATGTCACCATGAACTTGGTGCCTTTTCTGTAAGAGAAGCTAACAAGAGAAAACAAGAGGCTAACAGAAGACCAGCAGATAAACCAATTGGAAAGACAGATATTCATTTAGGCTGCCAACATTTGCTGAGCATCTACTTTGTGCATGGCACTCTGCTAGACTTTGAAAATAATAGAACTAGAGTCTGCTTTCCAGACATTACAGAGCAGTAGAAAACAGACTTGGGAAAAAAAAAAAAAAAAAGATGCCAGGTGAGAATTTCTGTAGTGGGAGATGGTCTATGGAGCTCAGCAGAGAGACCACCTACTACCGGAAGTAGGAAAGAAGCTGCTGATCATTGAGGTCCTGCCACTGACTGGATATATCATCTTTAGCAAGTGACTTAGCTACTCTAAGCCTCAGTTTCCTCAATTGACAACTGGGATAATGATATAATATCTGTGGGCAGGATGAGGGCACAGAATTCCACTTAAGTAGGAGAAATAAGTCCTGAAGATCTATTGGCCAGCACCGTGACTGTAGTTAATAATAATGAACAGTATAATGGAACTTTGAAGAGAGTGGATTTTAAATGATCCATCACACACGAAGATAAGTCTGTGAGGTGATAGATATGATTGTTAATTGATTTCATCATTCCATGATGTATGCGTATATCAACATATCATATCATGCCCCATAAATATGTGCAATGAAACAGATCAAGTCAGGATGATCTAGCATGACTCGAAGAGGAGGAGGAGCTCACTGTCAGTGGAGGTCATCGGAGAAAGTCCTAAAAGATAGGGAGAAGGAGACATTAGTACATCTGGGGACACAGGTCCTTCCTTCAAGATGTAAATGTCATTATGAAACTGAGGAAGGCAGGCCTGGGCAGGTAACTCAGCGGGAGAGTGTTTGCCCAGCATGTGCAAGACTCTGGATTCAGTTCCCAAAAGGCAAAAGAAAAAAGGCAGGTGGTGTAGCAGCGCGTAGATACAACTGTGCAGAAGAAGGCAGCCTTGAATCAAAGGAGATGTGTGTGAGCGTCAGCCCACGGGAGCCCTGGATGCTGCCTGGGGTTCATTGATGTCCCAACCCTAGAGATGACCTGAACTAGCCTTTAGTTTACAGGTGAGGACCACTGTGGTTTGCACCTTCAGTGTCCTGCAAAAGGCCCACGTGCTAAGGGCTTAGTCCCTGGCTTGCAGCTGTTGGGAGGTGATGGAACCTTGAAGAGGCAGGGCCTAGTGAGAGGACTTAGGTCATTGGCTCATGCCCTTGAAGGGGACCGGGGGACTCCATCCCCTCCTGTTCCTCTCTGCTTCCTGGCTGCCACACAGTGACCAGCTTTGCCCCACCATGGTCTCCCCCCTAGATGTGCTGCCTGAGCACAGGCCCCACAGCAGCCAGGCCGATCATACATACATTGAAATCTCTGAAACCATGCACCAAAGCAAACCTTTCCTCTTTTTTAAGTTGATTATCTCAAATAATTTGTGACAGAAATAGAAAGGTGACTAACACAAGGATGTTGAGACTCAAAAAACATACCCAAGGCCACATGGGTAGTAAATCTCCTGGAGGAACAGTCTGGTGTTCTTTCCATGGTACAGTTGTTTTATCCTCAGCTGCTGTGGAAGCCCAGGTTTCCACAGAGACCTCAGCAGTCCCCATACAACAAGGGGGTGAGAGGCGGAGGGAATGATGCTGAGGACTTAGAGGTGGATGTGCTGGGGCTGCATGAACACTGCCCTGGGGACTTTACGAGAGGTTCTTCTGCTTTAGAAAAAGAAAAAATCCCTCTTGCTACAGGATGTTGTTTGATCTTCATGGTTTTGGTAGAACAAAGGCTGAAGACTGTCAAGCAGTAGGTAACATGGGTGAGGCTGTGTTTTAGAACATAACAAATGCTACTCTCATGAGCTACAAAAGCAAGAGATGGAGTCGAGTCCTGGTGGGAAGCCCCTGGAGAGTCACTGCATTTCACCATGTTTTAGGTCTAAAGAGCCATAGTTTCCTTAGAATGTCTTCTGACTAGCCGTTACCTTATTAACAAACAGCTGATAGGAGAGCACAGGAGGGCTGGGGTAGTACGGGGCTCAGTAGTACAGCACTTGCCTGGCATGTGCGAAGCCCTGGGTATAACACCCAGCACAGTGGAAAATAAAAGTTGGCAGCAGGAACTACTTTGGACACCCAGGGACAAGCTACAGGAGAAAGGAGAGTGCAAAGAGGAAACAGCACCTCTTGGGTGGCTGAAGAGATGAGTGCTGACTGAGACGTCCCTCCCCCAGCAGGCTGGCAGGAGTCATGGTGGTTCTCCACCCTCAGATGCCCTGCAGAGGTTCAGGCTGACTGTGTGGGACTAGTTTATATGGCACCCAAGGCCCACAGTGCTGGGACCCCTAAGAAGGCAGCTTTGTAAGAAATCATTCTCCACTCCTGGTCAATCAAATAATCACTCTATGCTGTTGGGTTTTACAGATCAGGAGTTAGAGTGCACAAATGTGTGTGTGAGCATGCATGTGTGCATGTGTGTGTGACTCTGTGCATGTGTGTTCAAGTGTGTTTGTATGTTTACATGTGCATGTATTTGTATGGACGCATGCATGCCTCTGTGAGGGTGCACATATGTGCTGTGTGTGTGTGTGTGTGTGTGTGTGTGCGCGCGCACGCGCGCGTGCGGCTATTTTATTTAATCCTCAGAAGAGCCCTGTGAGTTGAGCACTTGGCTGCATTTACCGGGTTCTGTTATTTGCCAAAGATCCCATTAATAACACCTGGCGAAGCTGACCCGCAGCTAGAAGGTCACAGAGCCAAGGCTTTGACTGCCGGGACTCCAGAGTGTGCAGGAAGGCTCATCCAGGGAGAGTGACAGGGCCAGTTTGACCTGAGTCCATCCTCATAAGGGTAAAGAGGGCTAGATGAGTGGGCAGCGTCCACTGAGACGCACAGCGCCACCTAGTGCTGACTGGTCCACCCCTTGAGAAGTAAGCTGCTGCTCTGCTCCTTTTCAGCTCTTTGTGAGAGAACCGGAGAAGAGGCTGGGAGTCAGGGGCGACATCCGCCAGCATCCTATGTTTCGGGAGATCAACTGGGAAGAACTGGAGAGAAAGAAGATCGACCCACCTTTCAGGCCCAAAGTGGTGAGGACTCAGCTGGGGGCCTTGTCAGCCACCCTCCCTCCCCAACAGGCTGCTCCACCCTGCCGGGTCTCTGTCCCTCACCAGCCCCACCTCCTGGGGAAGAGCATGCTACTTCAGGACAGGCCGACTCCCCGGGATAGGAGTCAGCCTGATGGCTTGCAAAAAAAAAAAAAAAAAAAGAATCCAGGGATACTTGTGTCACCAAGCTGTATCCCTTGCCCTTTTTATTTTCATTTTTTAATTTTGAGACAGGGTTTCATTAAATTGCTGAGGCTGGCCTCAGCCTCAGAGTAGTTGGGATTATAGGCGTGCACCATGACACAGGTCTTGCTTACATCATTTAACCTTGGGGCTGGGGTTGTGGCTCAGTGGTAGAGCGCTTGCCTAGCACATGTGAGGCCCTGAGTTTGATCCTCAGCACCACATAAAAATAATATATAAAATAAAAGGTTTAAAAAAATTTAACCTCTGTAGTCACAATGTCCCACATGAAGAATGGACTGCTGAGTGTCCCTGGGTTGAATATGTATTTTGAGGGGTGGCTGTCAGACGCGATGGGCTTTTTGCAGGTGCTGTGTACATACTTAGTGGTCACAGGCTGGGTGACCCAAACTTGTCCCTAAACCTGCATCCTGTGTGAGCAATGTTGGAGCTGTTTTTTCCATTCAAGTTCAGCTAACATCTGCAATAAGCTCACATAACTACCTTGTCTAATGGCAATCACTAGGTGTTCTTCAGCTTAAGGAAGAAAAAGTAAACCAGTGTTTGGAAAAAGAGAGATCTCTGAATTCCTGTGCATATTTGCACTAGTAAAAGTCACTAACCTCCATCAGAAAAGGCAGAGTGGCTTGGCTCACAATGAGATGAGCACCATAAAGCAGAAACAAAAATGAACCAAAGTCAGGGTGGAAAAGTTCTGGAGATGGACAGTGGTGATGGTTACACACTGATGTGATCATGCTTAATGCCACTTGGCTGAACCCGGAAGAGTAGGTAAATGTGGGAGTGGTGGAGCACACCTCTAATCTCAGCTATTCAGGAGGCTGAGGCATGAGGATCACAAGTTTGAGGCCAGCCTCGGCAACTTAGCGAGACCCTCAACAATTTAGCAAGACCCTGTCTCAAAATAAATAAACAGATAAAGATAAAAACCCGGGTTGCAGCATAATGGTAGAGCACTTTCCTGTCACATGTGAGGCCCTGAGTTCAATACCCAGTACTGCATACACACAAAAATTGTTAAATGGTGGATTATGTATATTTTATCACAGTTTTTAAAAATAAGTAATTTTTAAAGTGAGTAGTAAGTGTTGGATTTGCCAGCTTTGAAGTTTAACCATGGCTGGTAATTGCTGGGAACAGGATGGCAATCACTTGGCAGGACGTGGACCATCTCTGCCATGACTGTGGAAACAGCACAGGCTTCACCCCAGGGACAGCCACATCTGTCAGTCATGACAGCAGATGGCTAGAGGAAGCCATGCCCCTTGTCCCCAGGTTGGAGGAGCTGTTCTTAGCCTGTATCTCAGGCACTGGCAAAGTCCAGCAGGCCGGCTCCGGCCCTCTGATTAGTTACAGTGATACATCTGATACACAGCTGACCATTTACTTCTGACGAGATGAATTTTTAGCTTGTTTTAGTCATTAGAACTGCTCACTTCATGCCTGACCTTCCACTGCAGACTAACCTTGACTTAATATTTTCCATGTTAAAATCAGATCTTTGACCTGGGTTGACCTGTAGGACAGTTCCCAGTTCTACTGGTAGGAACGCACTTCCCTGGCCTGGGGTCTAAACAGCTAGGTGTAGACAGGGACAGCAGGCCCTTGACCTCACCAGCCCACAGCCCCTTGAGGGTGGGAGACCTGACCTTGATTTTGCTCATGTGACCTTTTGATCATGGTTATTCTCATCTTAGAGAGCTGAAATGTACTCCATGCTGATCAATATTTATCAATAGGTATTCGTTATTACTCCCCCTGCCCCACCCTTTTTCCCAGTCCTGAGAATCAGTGGGCCAATGGTCTGAAAGGAGTTTATTTCAGTCCATATTGTCTACAGAAGACAATAAAATTAGCTTGGGTAGAGGCAGCCACACTAGCAAAGGATGCTGATAAAAGAACAGGAATATATAACCTCCCAGGTTCCTTCCCCCTCCCTCCCTGGGTTCCATTCCCCTCCCCTGCCCTCCCCCCTCACACACACACACCCCTTCACCTTTGTTGTCCTAGATAAAGGACAGAGGTCAAATCTGTGCTCACCACTTTTTCAAGTCCTTCTTCATGGAAATTCTGAACTAGGAGCCTTAGCCCCTATTGAATGTGCAACATGGATTTAATTATATTACTAAAAACCTGATGGCTTAGCATCACAGAGATGTTCACTGCAAGCCGAACGTGATAACCTGTAAGTTTCGTTTCAGTTTAGTGTTTCTGCAAACGCCAGCCTTGTCAGATAGAGATGATCACCTTGGCGACTAGTGATAAGATGATACTTGTAGTGACTGATTTTCTTCCCTTTTTCTCCCTCTTCAACTCTGACCAAGAAATCACCATACGACTGCAGCAATTTCGACAAAGAATTCTTGAATGAGAAACCCCGCCTGTCGTTTGCTGATGGAGCGCTGATCAACAGCATGGACCAGAACATGTTTAGGAACTTTTCCTTCATTAACCCAGGGATGGAGGGGCTCATCTCGTGAACCCCGCCTCTGCAGAGCCTGGTGGGAATTCACCTGCTCTCTGCCCCAGGTTCCAGCAACACTTCTTGGGCCCCTTCTTCAAGATGGAAAAGGAAAGAAACACTCAACAATAAAGGCTGAGCCCTGTTAGCCCCTCACGTGACATTTTATCTGTAGCAGAAACCAAGTCTACTTCACTAATGACAAAGTCCTATTTTATCTCCTGGCATCTTTCACAGCTGCCCTTGAAGTTAGGTTGTTACTAACCCTAGCTATTTACTTGAAAAGTGGCTGTCTACACTGTGAAAGATTTGAAACGTAATGCTTCTCTAAATTACGGTTCTTCCCTTGGGCATCAACTGCTGATCAGTGAAATGTTTGATGAACCAAGGAGCAGAAAGAACAAAGAGTGACACAGTCCTCACCTGGCCTTGTAGTGGATCTCACTTAGCCGCAGACTAGTCACCACTAACCAACCCATTGCGTTCTACGCGAACCTGTGGAACTGTAAATGGTTTGGTGGGGGAAGACCTGGATAGGTTTTTATGGGATTCTTCACAATAAACGTAGCTTGTAACTTGAGATTCACCAATCCATTCATTCTGATTAGCCATAAAATTCACAGGGAAGAGGAAAATGGAAACTGGAAAGAGCTTGTGTGACTGGATAGGGAAGGGTCACTAGGACACCTGCACTGGTTAGCTTGTGACCACAGACTAAGGTCAGAGTCCAACAAAGATAGTGTCAATTTATTCCTGCCAGTGGAACCCTTCTGTCCATCATTCTCAGGTGATTGCAGGACCAGTGCTGTCATTCATGACCATCCTCAGACCTCGACAAGAACAGAAATGAAGTGCATGATTTTTCTAAAAGGAAAGATAACCAATCCCTCCTATGTCATCACGGGCAATTTGATGACACGCCTCTCTTTAGGCATCATTCAAGATAAACAGCCCATGCATGCTATTTGCAGTAGTCCATCTCGTTTTATTAGAATCCTAACTATACATTTGAAAGTATTTGTGCTGTTTGTATATTTTGATAAAATGTTGTGACTTGTTGACAAAGAGGTAGATGTGTAAAAATGGAATAAATAAAGAAAGATGCTTCTTAATAGTTTAATTCCCTACTTGTCCCACCACCAAGAACTGGTTTCTGTCATGTGGATCTTCAAAATGTAGCTAGCATTGATCATTGATCAATTCAGGAATCAAAAGCACCCAGTGGCTGAGAGATTCAGAGAAGTCATAAACTGCCACTGTGGTCTTCCTCCCGTGAGGTGTCCTGAACAGTGATCTGGGCATGCCACCTCTCCGTCACCACACCACCCAAGCCTCTGCCCTCACACCTTGCCTGCCTCGCTTCCTTCAAAGCTGTCCTCTGTCCAGGCCTGTGGTCCTCATTCTGGGTTTTCTACAGGAAGGAGAAGCTCTCTGGTGGGGCCTCCTTGGGCCCCTGACACAGCATTTTCCTCTGCCCCCTCCTCCATGTTTGCTTGCCCCTCTGCGCTCCTTCTCCTCCTTCCTCAGACCTCTCTCAAGTCCCCTCCTTCCTGCACTTCCCCTCGGTGCTCTCCTTCCACCTCCGGTCTTCAAGGACTACTCCACACCAGGTGGATCATCTCAGCTCTACATCTGCAGCTCTGGTCCCTGTCAAGATTCACACAGACTCCACCAACTCAGTGTGCCCATAGTGAACCCATTCCACGTTCTTATGATCTTGTTCTCTCTGGTATTTCCTACAGCTTTTGATGACCCCACCATGGCCCCAGCCTCTGGGCTCAGATCCCGAATCATTATCTCCCCCTCTAACCCCCTTGCGTTTCTTTCTTTACCAAATCCTATGACTCCGTCTCTGCAGTCTCTAAAATACGTACTCATCTCTACTTTGTCTACTGCTAATGGAGCCTGGATCACTAGCCTCTGACTAACCCCCCATATTAAGTCTCTCCCATCTTAATTTTTTTAAATTAGAGCATTAAAGTTACACATTTGGATAAAGTTTCATTTGGATAAAAATCATACATGTTTGGAATTTGATTTACTCTTATTCCATTTCAGTCCCCATTCCCCCTTCTCCTCCCTTCTTTCCTCCCCCTGTCCTTCTGATCTTCCCTTCACTCATTTATTTATGTATTTTTGATTAGCACTTTCCACATAGAGGTGGAATTCCCTGTGGTATATTTATATATGCACATAACATGATTTGCCAAATTGATTCCACATTTCCTCCCCTTTCCTCCCCTTTCTTTTCCTTTCCTCCTTCTACTCCTCTGATCTTCTCTATATATTTATTATATATGATCCCCACCCACCACCACTTTCTTTCCACTATTTTATTCTAGCTTTGACATGAGAGAAAAACATTGAACCCTTGGTTTTCTGAGTCTGGCTTATTTCACTTAACATGATGTTCTCCATTTCTGGCCATTTACCCGCAGATGCCATGATTTCATTCAGTTCTGCACGGCTGTCAGCTCCATTGTGAACACTTTCTTGATCCATTCCTCTATGATCCCCATTTTAATCCTTACATATGGCATCTACATTATCTTCACAAATGAAGGTTTCCATCATGTCACATGTATGTTCAAAACTCCATGTAATCTTCAGGGGCTAAAACCCACTCAGGGCCACCAGGCTTGTGCCCAGACGAGCTCTCTTCCTCATTGCTGCCTTTCACTTGCCCTATGATCAGGCTGTCTGATTTTCCTCAGTACCACCCATACACACCCATCATTTCCTGCCTCTGGGCCTCCCTATTGTTTTTTCTTTCCTGATACACCTCATTCCATCTTGCCCAAAGTCTGCCTGTCCCTTGGATGCAGTTCCAAGGGCTGGTCTGCCGTGTGGTATCCTCGACCCTGGCTGGCCCTTGCCCAGCTGGTGTGACCCCACCTCTGAAAGCTCCCGTGGCTCTGCCCCTCTAGTCACTGCCCTCAGGGCATTCATCATTTCCTAATAAACTAGAAACCCTATGAGCACAGGATCCCAGTCAGACGTACTCCCCACAGTTCCTTCCCACAGTTGTCTCAAACTGTAGGTGAACGAGTGAATAAATGCATGTGTTGTGCAATGGTTTGAACGTGTCCCCTG
Source organism: Glaucomys volans (assembly GCA_020662805.1). Taxonomy (NCBI): domain Eukaryota; kingdom Metazoa; phylum Chordata; class Mammalia; order Rodentia; family Sciuridae; genus Glaucomys; species Glaucomys volans. Next base: position 190,373 of record JAJEJO010000452.1, on the reverse strand, counting down.
AAGTTCATGCGTTGGAGACTTCATCCTTGGTGCAGCATATTTGGGAGGTGAAGCCTAATAAGAGATGATTAGGTCTCGAGAGTTCCACCTTCACAAATGGAAGGATGCTGTTTATGTGGGAGTGGTCAGTTGTTGTGAGAAGGGGTTGGTATACAAGCAAGTTTGGGCCACATTTGCCTTTCCACCTTCACCATGGGTTGATGCACCACGAAGGCCCTAGCCAGATACTGGCACTATGTTCTTGGACTTCCCAGCCTCCAGAACCATGATCCAAATAAATCTCTTTTATTTATAAATTATCCAGCCTCTGGTATCCTGTTATAGTAGGAAAAAAACAAACAGACTAAACATACTATAAAGTGGGGGTGAATGGCAGCCTCTCAAAAGATACATCCACCTGGAACCTGTGACTGTGAACTTATTTGGAAAAAAGGTCACCGATGTAATTAAGTATCTTAAGATGAGATCATCCTGAATGGTATGGGAAGGCCCTAAGTCCAATCACAGGTGCCTTCATAAGAGAAAGTCAGAGGAGACTCAACACAGACTCACAGCACAGATGGCCATGTGAGACAGACAGAGATAGAAGTTATGCGTCCACAAACCTGGGGACACGGAAGTCTCCAGAAATTAGAAGAGGCAGGGAAAGATCCTCCCATAGAACCTTTGGAGGGAACATGGACAACACCCTGATCTCAGTCTTCCATCTCCCAGAACTATGAGAACATAAATTTTTAAGGCACCTAGATTGTGGTAATTTGTTACAGCAGCTACATGACACTTACACACTCTGTTTAATTAAACCAACAGTGAGTTTAGACAGGGCTACAATGAAGTGTATGTTTTTCTGACCACAGCTGCCACCACAAATGCAATCAAGGGGCATCATCACATGACTGCCTGACCTGCACATGGCTTGTCCTGTGACACAGCTTCTCACAGTCACTGAACATTGGTTCCCAAGAATTCCACATCGTGGTTCTTACTCTTTTGCATTTTTCCCTGGTATCTCATTTCCTCCTTCTTTTTCTGTCATCAGCCTCCAATATTCTTCTCTTTGACTGCGAAGTTCATGGTTTTTCCACACAAAATAGAAGCTCGTTTATCCAGGAGTCAGCAGCTGTTTCTTCTTGGAGGTAGAATGTCCACACTGTGGTTGTGCTTTATAAATTTGTATCACATTTAGAGTGACAGAGACTCTCTCCTTAACAAAATTTCAGACAGGATCCTCTGAGACCAACAAGGCACATCTTCAAGAGCCCAGTTTAGTAAGATCCCTATGAAGTCAGCTTAGCCAGTATCGTTTCCTGCCATCTGCCAGGTGATGTCTGACCAACCCATGATGGGTTGCCACATAAATATCTTTCATATCTGTCCTCTTCCCTCCATCTCCACCACCATAATCTTAGTTCCAGTTCTCATATCTTCCTACCTGGATCATCAGTACAAGAGTCGCCTAACAAATCTCTCAGCCATAGATCAACAATCCTGATCCATCCTCATGGCCACCCAAGATCTTTATAACAGACTCACTTGATTGTTATTCCTACTTCTGCTTCTTAAGTTCCTCTAATCAAGGATCCTATCCTTTTCTAAATACAACTTGTCATATAATATCAAATGGATCCTGGACTCCTTGAAGTCTCTCTATGGAGCCCGAGTCAATAATCCTAGGTTTCATGGTTCCTCGTTTCCCACAGAGCAAACTCCTCCCTCCAGAGCAAATGATAGCTTTTCCATCTGGGTCCCACCTTCCATTCCAGTCTTGTATTCCATCTTTCCTCCACTTGATTCTAATTTTCAGGCACTGACAAGCCAGTTCTCTTGCTCACCTCTTGGTTGCCAAACCTTCAACTCAATGCACCTGGAATAGTTTATCCATTTTTTAGCTCAGCCAATTCCTAACCATTTGCAATTCTCAATCTAGAATCACCTTGTTTGGTAAGCCTTTCCTGATCCAATCTGGTGAAATTAGTAACTTTCCTTCATGTCTCCACCTATCCCTCTGCAAGCTCTCGCATAGCACTTCTTTCACCAGGCTGTGTCTTTTGTTGCGAACTCTTTGAGAACAGGGGCGGTGTCCTTAGCCTCTGGCACATCACACATCACACAAGTCCAAAAATTCATGGCAAACATGTAAATTAAATACTAAGTACAAGTAACATTTTTAAGATACATCATTCCTCATTTTTTTCTCTGAGATGACTGATTGTCAAAAATCAATGAATACATAAAGACAGAGCAATATAACTAGAATGCAAATATGATCAAAAATCCCATTTGAGCCATATGTTTTGATCTTGTTTCCCATCAAGCTTTTTTGCAGAGCACAGGACAAGTATCATCCACACCGATAATCCTGATCTTCTTTCACAAACTATCAGAGGTGATCCCTAGAAATAAAAAGCAGGTAATGAATTCAGGATCCAGGGAAAATCATTTTATATTGGCTTAAGAAAGACCCACCAACTTTATTGAAGAAGTCAACAAAATAAAATATTAGCCAAGTCAGAATCTCTGCTCTGAGATTTGTAGGGCACTAGAAATGTCAACAGATTTCAAAGATACATTCACTTGTGGGAGTAATTGGCCTTCATGAAAGCAAGGAAGTAGCCTTTGCAATTGGCCTATTATCCGTTACTCGGAAAAAATGAGCCTAACAGGAAAAAAGGTGAAGTGGCCCCAGAGTGGAGAACAATAAGAAAACCAGAAAGAAGCAAAGGACATTAACTGGCTAAATTTAAAGAAAGTTAGAGCTACAAAATACAATAGACTTAGATGTTTTCTTCTAATATAAGGGTAACTATGAAAAGATTAAAAATAAAATATTTCACTCCCATTTAGACAATTAGAAGAACAACTAGAATAATAAATAAAACAAATAAAATTTAATAAAACAATTACAAGGGCTGGGGATATAGCTCAGTTGGTAGAGTGCCTGCCTCACAAGCACTAAGGCCCTGGGTTCAAATCCCCAGCACCACAAAAAAAAAAAAATTACAAAGAGGAGTAGTAAATAGAAACATAATAAAAGGGAGAAATAAATGCAAGCATGCCGCAAATCACAATATGTATCAATAAGCTAGAACTTCCTGATAAAAGAGAGACTCTCAGGTTGAATATTTTAAAAGTCTGTCTTTATGCTGTGTAAGATTGGTAGGCCCCGAACAACATGACAAGAAATTCTGACAATATATGGTAAGAAAAAATATACTAGGTAAATGTAAAAGAAAAGGGAACATGAAGGAAAGGAGAGTAATACAAGAATAAGAAGCCCTGACAGTAGTTTGAGCAGTAAAAACAAATTCTATTCAGGAACTATTCTTTTCTTTTATGTTTGCCTATCCTGAGTTGCCTTCCTCTGTCATACCCCTCCGCCATGATGTTCTGCTTCACCTCAGGCCCCAAGGAATGGAGTCCGCCATCTATGGACTGAGGCCTTTGAAATGGCGAGCCATAATAAACTGTTCCTCCTCTCATTGTTCTTGTCAGGTCTTTTGGTCACAATGATGAAAAACACTGATTAAAATAACATGGAAGTCCAAAAGTTCAGAGAAGCCTAACAAGGGTTCAGTCCAGAGAGACTCTTTGCTAAGACAGAGGGAAGAAATGAAAAGAAAATACCAAGTATAGTAATATTAATATCAGACGAAACAGCTGAAAGGCATTCTACACTGAAGAAAAACATGTTAAATACAATGTAAATATAGAGATATTTAAAAGTATAGATAACAAACCAATAGAAATGCAAGAACACAGATAAATCCATCATTATAGCAGAAGGCATTAAAATGCCCCTCTCAAAAATCAAAAAGTAGGCAAAAATAAAAAAGTAAGGATACAGGAAAATGGAACAGCAATGAACAAGCGTGAGCTAATAAATGGAGAACTGTAAAGTCAGTAAACATTGGAAATATAACCCTTCCAAGGAAAATGCACCCTACTCGCAGGGCTCATTGAGGAGGAAATGAGGTAACATATGGGAAGCAGTTAGTGCGGAGCACCAGGCAAACAGTAAAATGGGTGAGCACCATCATTATTCTCAAGATCTGACCTTGCAAGCTCTGTAATGCACAAGCTGTGTTATGAGGCTGCAGCTACTGATCACAAAAGGGAGATGAGCAACAAAAATCTATGTGAGAAGTTCGAAGCAGACTGGAAAATGATCTACATTAAAGAGTAAATCGAAACAGAATTTACCAACTATCTGGAAATGAATGGCAGCAGGCCATTATGATCTGTGGGATGTGGCAGTAAAAGGATTCTAATAATAATGTATAACCTAAGTTTATACATTATAAAGCAGGAAAGATTCAAGATAAATGAACTTGTGTTTCTATTAAACACATTAGCAAAATAAAAAAAAAAGTCTTTGTCTTGTAGCAATATAAACTGAAGCATTTACAGGTGAAATAATATGAGAGGGATTTTCTTTAAAATATTCCAGAAAGAAATAAAAGAAATCTGAAGAGAGGGAGATCAAACATATCCAGCAGAAACTTGCTGGCTACTGAGGCCAGGTGTTCTGTTCCCCGGAGATCCATCATAGCCTCTTCTCCACCTCTGTGTGTGTGAAGATTGCCACGTTAGAAGTATTTTAAAATGAACTAACCAAGCAAAAAGAAGTAATAAAAATAATACCAAAGAAGATTTATAAAGTGGAAAAGGGATCGTGTTAAAAGACAGAAATAAATTAATAGATTTTTATCAATAAATCCAAAATTTTACTTGTCAAGTAAAAATTTTCTTGACTACATGTTAGGAAAACAATTGACAAAATTTTGATAGTCATGATACAAAAGCAAAAAGGAAGCATAAGAACAGACTAAATACCAATGGAATAGATTAAAGAGCCCCAAAATAAGCCCTTGCATATAGTTAAATAATTTTAACAGGGTGCCAAGACCATTCCATGCGAAAAGTTTCATCAACAAATGGTGTTGGAAAATTGGATAACAACATGCAAAAGAATAAAGTTGGGCCCTTATTTTATGCCATACACAGAAATTAACTCAAATGGATCAAAGACCTAATACATAGGATCTAAAACCATAAAACTCTAATGGAAAACACTTCATTACATTGAACTTGAAAATTATTTCTTAGACCTGATACCAAAAGCACAAGCAATGAAAATAAATAAACTGCAGTACACTAAAATTTAAAGCTTCTGTGCATCAATAAAGTGAAAAAGCAATCCACATAATGGGACAAAATATATGCATATCATATGTTACAGTTTGGATGTGAGGTGTTCCCCAAAAGCTCATGTGTGAGACAATGCAAAAAAGGTTTAGAAGATAAATTATTGGGTTACAAAAACCTTAACACAATCAGTGAATTAATCCCCCTTATGGGATTAATTGAGTGGTAACTGAAGGCCAGTAGGATGTGGCAGGAGGAGGTGGGTATTGGTGGTGTGTCTTTGGGGTATATATTTTCTATCTGGAGAGTGGAGTCTCTCTCTGCTTCCTGGGGCCATGTTCCCAGCTGCTTTCTCAGTCACACTCTTCCATGATGTTCTGTCTCACCTCTCACCCCAAGGAATGGAGCCAGCTATTTATGGACTGAGACCTCTGAAACCATAAGCCCCAAACAAACTTTTCCTCATCTAAAACTGTTCTTGTCAGGTCTTTTAATCACAGCAGTGAAAAAGCTGACAAGAGTATCATACATCTGATAAAGAGTTAATATCCACAATATGTAAAGAACTCCTATAATATTAAAAAACTAAAAACAGGCAAGGGACTTGAGATAATTCTCCAAAGAATATACAAAGGGCAAGCAAGCAGTAAAAAGATGCTCAACATCACTAATTATTAGTGAAGTGCAAATCAAAACACCAAACCATTATGATGGCTAGTATTAAAAAAATCAGATGCGAATAATCATTGGCAAGGATGTGAGATAACTGAAACCTTTGTGCACTGTATATGGGAATGTAAAATGATGGAGTCACAATGGCCTACAGTAAGATAGTTTCTCAAAATATTAAACATCAAATTACCATTTGATCCAGCAATTCCACTTTTGTGCACATATCCACAAAAACTTAACAACAATCTTGAAGAGATTTCTGCACACCCATGTTCAGAGCAGCACTATTCAGAATGGCCAAGAGATGGAAGCAACCCAAGTGTCCATTGATGGATGAATGGATAGAAAAAAGGTGGTGCACACATACAGTGAAATAATAATATATATATAATATATATATAATTCTATATATATTATCCTATATAATAATTCTAATGTATAATATATAGTACATAATTTAATTGTACATATAATATATATATAATTCATCTTTAAAAAGGAAGGAAATTCTAACACATACTACAACATGGATGAACTCTAAGAATATTATGCTAAGAGAAATATAACAGTCACATACACACACATATGGTAAAAAAAAAACAATGTATGACCCCACTTACAAGAGATATCTACAGTAGTCAAATTTATAGAAACAGAAAGCAGAGAGGTGATTGCCAAGAGGCGGGGGTAATCAGGAGTTGTTTAATGAGTACAGTTTCCATTTTTCAAGACAAAAAGTTTCCAGAGTTGGATGACTGCAGTGGTTGCACAAAAAGGTGAATACACTTAACACTTCTGAACTGTACACCTAAGATGGTGAATTTCATATGATGTGTATTTTACCACAATTTAAAAAATCATAACTCTAATATTCAAAAAAACTGAAAGAAAAACAAAAAAAAAGCCAAAATCCCCACCATTTAAAATAATCAAATCCAAATGTCTTTATGGATTAAATTTATTGAATTTTAAGAAACAAATAACATATGTGTTATAAAAATTGTCCCAAAGTGGAGAAAGATGAAAAGTTTCCAAACTAAATTCTAAGAAGCTCCCATAATCCTAATATTAAAATCGGTGAACAGAGCACACCCAAGAGGAAGAAAATTTTTGTTAATTGCACGCTTTGAATTTAGTTAAGTAATTGAAATTGCATCATCTTATTATTATAATCCAGAGGTAAAATAGAGGACTTGAAAATTCAGAACTCTCTTTTCACTGAGGATAGACAGAAAAGCAAGCAAGGTAGAAACGTGATCTACTTGAAGACACTGAGGGGCTAAAATGATATCAAGGGCTACAGGGACAAGATTAGGAAGAAGAAGGAAATTCAGAGATATGCTGAATCTCAGTTTCTCTGAGAACATCTGCTGGTTCTGGGGAAGGTGGCTGAGAGGCTGAGAAGGCTGAGAAGCTGAGTCATGTTTTTGACAACCTAGTGGCACTAGGGGAAGAAAATAGAAATCTAATGTTCAATAAGGAAATTTATTCACTCTCATGATGAGCTGGGCCCCTGAAAGGCAGACCTTCAGAATAAGAGTAAATGAAGAAGACTTTTCCCAGGAGGGATCAAAGCCCAGCTTGAAGTCACTGAAATTGGATGAATACATTCCCAGATTGTTAGTACCTCCACTTGACTTCCAGAGGCAAAGTTAAATCCTGTCTAGAGAAGAGCATTATCCTAGACCTCAAATTATTTCTGTGGCTTTTCACCTACAGTAATATCCTCTGCTCAGTCAAAAATAACAGGCATGTGGAGGTACAAGAACAAAAATGAAAACCCCAAACAAATAATAAAAGAAAATAGAAACAGACCTAGAGGACATCCTAATAATGGATGTCATCAGACACAGACTGTACAAGAATTATATTTAATGTTTTCAAAGACAAAAATAAAAATTTCAGGAGAGAATTGTTAACTCTACTAGTATGAAAACTCTAGGAAAAAAATAATCAAAACAAGACAGCCATGAATGATTTTAATATTATATTAGACATAGATGAAAGAGAACTAGTGCACTAGAAGATAGATTAGAAAAATAGATTGAAGTATGCATAGACAAAAGCATAGAAAATATGGGATAAAAAGTAAAAAGCATGATATAAAAATGAGGTATGTATTTAAGGTCAAGAAAAAGCAGAAGAATGGTAGACCCAATATTTGAATAAATGATGAAATACTTCAAGCTATGAATTCAAGAATATCTTTGCTTTCCAAAGAGTAAGAAAAGAAAAACACCTATGCATACCTTATGAAGAAAAAAATCAAATTAAGGAAATTCTTCAAAGTAATCAAAAGGAAAAAAAATGATAGCTTGTCTTCAAAGGACTAAGGACCACAAATTGACCAACAATTGATTTCTCAGAAACAATGAAAGCAAGAAGACAATAGAATGAGGTCCTCAAATTACTAAAAAAAAATTATATCTAGCAGAAATATCCTTTAAGAACTTTGGATTGTACAGAGGGGAGTGAGGAGAGGAGTGGAGTGGGTGGGGAATGGGAGGTTGGTAGCTTATGAGACAGACATTATTACCCTATATACATGTATGAAAAGAATTTTAAAAAATAGTTATCATTGTCAAAAAAAGTTAATGAAAATAAATAAATAGAAGTTAATGAAAATAAATAAATAAAAGTTTAAAAAAATAAAATAAAATAAAAAGAAATATCCTTCAAGAGTAAAAGTGAAATACAGATATTTCAGACAAAAATATAATTATTCACCGGGAGACCTATACTAAAAGAAATATTAAAAGATGACAGGCAAGAGGAAATGACCCAAGAGGGAAGTTTGAGCAATGTAAAAGGAAAAGAAAAATGAAATGATAAAATATTTACTGAGAAAAAAATGATCATAATGTCTTAGAGGGCTGTGTTTATCCATTTTGGGAGATGAGCAAAGGAAATGAAATGCACTGAGGCCCTTGCATTATGTAGAAAGCTGTATAAATTTATAGTAATTAGGCTTTAATAAAGTCAAGTGTATTGTGTAATTACTAAGGAAACCACTTAAATGTAATAGAAAATTTGTAATAGAAAAGAAGGAAAATGGAATTTTTTAAAACTCAGTTAATTCAAAAAGTAAGAAAAGAGCAAAAAGAAACCTAAAATTGGATGGGACAAATAGAAAGCAAACAGTACAATGTACAATTAAATACACATGCCCTGGGGTTTGGGGATGTAGCTTAGTTGGTTGAGTGTTTGCCTAGCATGTACAGGGCCCTGGGTTCAATCCCCAGCACCACCAAAAAAACAAAACAACCAACCAAACAAAAAAGAAACAAACAAAAGAACTAAATATACATGCCCTAAATGCTTCAATTGAAAGACTAAAAACATTGGCTAGATTAAAAATAAATTCTGTTTATAAGAGAAACATCTAAAATATATGCATGCAGAAAGATTGAAAGTTAAAGATTAGAAAATAATTTTTTCATTCATTGCTGTTTTCCCTAAAAACAACAATAAAAAAACTGGATATGGCTGTATATGTATAAAATAAGTAAATTTTAAGGCAAAAAAGCATTACTGAAAATAAAAAGGGATGATTCCTAATAATTAAAGTGTTAATTCAATAGGAAGGCCAATATAAAAATTCTTAGATGATAAGTGAAAAAAGTTTCAATCATGACAAGCTATGAACTATTCAATAATTAACTCTCTATTTGAAGGAAAAATAGATTCTTACCTCAGAGCATACACAAAGAGATTTCAGATGAGATGCATAATTAAATATAAAATAAAGCTATTGTATAAAGTATATTAATGAAATAGAGGACTATTTGCTTGTGACCTTGCAACAGAAAGTCTTTTAAAAAATAGAAACAAAAATACAGAATCCAGAAGGAAAAAGGTAAATCTGACTAAATCAAAATTAGTAATTCTACTTCACAAACTACACCAAAACAATATGACAGATAAGAGAAAGGGTAGAAGAACATATTTCCTACATAGTACAAAAATGTATATATAGATGTACTGTATAATAGTCCTTTGAGATATATATATATATATATATATATATATATATATATATATATATATGAAAGGGTGGGAGAACTTATTTGCTATATGTAAATATATGTGCAATACAGTAAACATGTTCTCCCGCCCTTTCTCATATATACACATGTGTATGTGTATACAGATACACATAAATATATATATATATATGTTCACACGCACATATCTCAAAGGACTATTGTACAGTATATATAAAGAACTTCAAAAAGAAAAACTAGGAAAGCAGGCAAAAACTATAAACGGGAAATTTATAGATTCAAAAATACAAAAGATCAGTTCAAATAAGATATTCTAGTTCACTATTAACACAATTATTCCAAATTAAAATAATAATAATAATAATACCAAGCATCAGTGGAGGTATGAGGAAATGAGATTCTGCATGTTGTCTAAGGGATATATAAACTTGTGGTGCTTTGGGGGAAAGCAATTTGGCAATATGTTTTAAATTTCTCAATACAAACCTTCTTCAGTCCAAAAATTTTACCTCGAGGTCCCAAAGAAATGCTCACGTGTACAGAGGCATAAGAAGGATGTCCATTGCAATGTTGCTCATAATAAAAAAAAAAGTTTAAAACCATCTGAATGTACCCTTTGGTACAGTAATGTTATATAAACAACTGGTGTTTCTTTAAAATATTTTACTAGAACACAGAAAGAAGTACATTTTCTAATGTGTGTTAGTTACCAGCGCTACCATCACTAAATACCACAAACTGAGTTTAGGACAAATAGTTTCTTGTCTCACCGTTCTGGAGTCTGGAAGTCCAAAATCAAGGTGTGGGCAGGGCTACCTGGAGGGAAGGCATCTTGCCCCAGACAGTCCTTGGTTTGTGGCAACACAACTCCCGTTCCTGATTCCAAGTTAATGCTTGGCACCCGCTGAATCTCTTCATTCATCTGCCCTGCGTGCATGGCTCTCTCTCTCTGTCCAAATTTTCCCTTTTTATAAAGACCTGTCACTGGATCACATTAATGAACTCAGTTAACTTGATGATCTCTCTAATGACACTGTTAACGAAGCAGGTCGCATTCTGAGGTACTGGATATTAGAATGTCATCATTTCCTTTTGGAGGCACAGTTCAATCTGCAGCATAGAGCTGTCCAGTGCAGATTTATATACAAAATGGGATCCACTTTGCCTCAAGGATAATTCTATTTATAATAATCTTTTTTTTTTAATGCTGGCAGTCAACTTAGAAACATTCTATGACCCACCAAGAGCTGGTAAGTCAAATTTTGAAATAATGAACTATGCAATGGTTAAAAAGTATGCACACACACACACACACTTGCATCTTTCAGTAAAAAAAAATCATTTTAAAGAAAGAGTATGTATAAAAACATGCAAAAATAAAATAACGCATATAAAATATGCAAAAAGTAAATTAAAATAGTATTATAAAACATGTAAAAACAAAATTAATGTACATTTCAGTGAATATGTATGTGTAGCTCAATGCACAGAGGCCTGGGTATTTGGTTCTAAACAAATAACAGGGGCTACCACTAAGGAAGAGGAAGGGCATGGGTAGGCATGGTGAGAAGGGAAGAAGGGCATGATCTATACATCTGAATTATTTTACAAGGACCAGTTTATATGTTATCTGTATATTTTTAAAATAACATTTAATAGAAACATTCTTTTCTACACATTTTGTTATTTTTACCATGATTATATAATTCCCACTAAAAGAAAGGACCTTGGAGACCTCTTAAACTGACACTCTCATTTTTATTATCCAGTGGCAGAGATCAGATGGGAGCAGGGATCCCATGACCTACTCAGTCATGATTACTTAGGACACACCACCACCTCATTAACCGAGCAGTCAGAGGCTGGCTTACCAGTTCCCTTGAGGCTTGAAAAGAAAAAGGACATCAATTTCAGGGCAATTTTATTTCTTTTGAGCCCAAGTCTGACATGAGTTCAGAGGCTTATTTATTTTAAAGCTTTTACACTTTTATCAGGATTCAACTCCTTGAGCTATATTGGCTAATCCCTTTAAAAGTTTCCACAGTTAAAAGGGACTCAGATCAACACTTCTTATTGACATTTGCTCCAAAGGTCGAACAAGACAGATGCCATGGGACTTCTGCTCCTGCAAGAACTGGAATTGGAAAGGAAGTTCCAGGTGACTGGAACAACTGCCAGGGGACTGTGCTGGCCATGGGTCTTGCAGGACAGAAGGCACAGGATGTCTTAAATACGCTTCCAAGAAGCCTAGGTTTCCGTGGCAGGCGTGGCCCAGGCTCCTGCAGTGGATAGCTTTGGGCTCCTGGCCTTCCTTGCAAAACGCATGAACGGAAACCGTGATCACAAGAAAGAAATGCTATCCAGGTCCCCAGCTCCAGGGAAACCAGCTGTTACCCTGTGCAATCTACCAGGGACCTGGGCCTGGGCTCCTAAAGTGCTCCACACTGGCTTTCCAAAAATGTTGAGCAGTGGAAGAGGGAAACTCTGTCTTCCTTCAAGAAAGTCAATGAGGCAATGAGCTCCTGGAGTAAAACTCTCCAGGGGCAGAACTGAACAATAATATCCTCACCTTGACCGTTAAAGCTAGTTTTGCTATTGTTATTAATTTCTCCCTGATTTGCATCCCCACAGAGGGCTCTGGGCAGCACCAGAGGTCACTAAGCCAGACCTCTCCTTCTCTCCTTGGTGCATTTTGCACCCAAGCATATCTATGACAGAGAGAGCATTGGATAGGTCTGACTTCCAGTGGACACACACTAATATGTAGGCCCAGGGTGCTTGCAGAGTGGCATCTCTTCTGATTGGCCATGCCCAAGTTATGGAGGTATTTGGGAATTTGAGTATCAATCCTGAATGTGAGCAAATAGGATGGAGAAATGCTAGATACTGGGCAAAAAGGCTTATTAGTTCCCTTTCTTCTAGCATTAATATTCAGAACCTGCAAGTCATATCAAGGCAGGTTACATGGCAGCTAGTTAGATGCTTGGCTGGCTCTGGATGACCTGGAATAGTGACTGTTGCTTGCTCTTCGTTTCAAGGGTGACCAATCAGGGTCACTCCATCAAAGGACAGCTCTTCCTGGAGGCTCAAGGGATCTTCCCTGCAGATCCTCTAAAAGGAAGCCCTGTGCTGACTCAAATCTACTCTACCATTCCTCTCCAAAACCAGTACACTGCACCACCCAGCCACTGCCAGCCCTCTGCTCCCAGCCAGATCAGGCCTTATCAAAAAGGCAATACACAAAACTAAGAATTTGCTGGAATATTGACCAATATAGGAGAAAGTCTATATTATTATCTTAGGCTGTTTGAAAAGATATTTCATATTATCCCATCCTATATTTTTTATTTTGTCTATTCTTTTATTTGTTCTAATTAGTTATACAAATGCATTTGACACATTGTACACAAATGGAGCACAACTTCTCATTCCTCTGATTGTACATGGTGCAGAGTCACACTGGTCATGTAATCATACATGCACATAGGGTAATAATGTCCATCTCAACCCACCATCCTTCCCACCCCCACACCCTTTCCCCTCCCTTCACTCCCCTCTGCCCAATCCAAAGTTCCTCCATTCTTCCCTAACCCTTCCCCCTTCATGGATCAACATTCACTTATCAGAAAATACATTTGGCCTTTGGTTTTGGGGGTTTGGCTTATTTTGCTTAGCATGATATTCTCCAACTCCATCCATTTACCTGCAAATGCTATAATTTCATTCTTCTTTAAGACTGAGAAATATTCCATTGTGTACATATACCACAGTTTCTTTATCCATTCATCTATTGAAGGGCATCTAGTTTGGTTCCACAGTTTGGCTACTGCGAATTGAGCTGCTATAAACATTGATGTGGTTGCATCACACTAGGATGCTGATTTTAAGTCCTTTGTTTATATACCAAGAAGAGAATAGCTAGGTCAAATGGTGGTTCCATTCCAAGTTTTCTGAGGCCTCTCCATACTGCTTTCCAGAGTAGTTGCCCCAATTTGCAGTTCCAACAGCAATGTATGAGCGTACCTTTTTCCCCACATCCATGCCAACACTTATTATTGCTTGTATTCTTGATAATTTTCATTCTGACTGGGATAAGATGAAAAAGTAGTTCTGATTTTCATTTCTGTAATTGCTAGACATGACAAACATTTTTTCACATGTTTGTTGATTGATTTTATTTCTTCTGTGAAGTATCTGTTCAGTTCCTTAATCCATTTATTGATTTGGTTATTTGTTGTTATAGTGTTGAGTTTTTTAGCTTTTTATATACCCTGGAGATTAATGCTCTATCAGAGGTGCATGTGGTAAAGAATTTCTTCCATTCTTTAGCCTCTTTCTTCCTGTTATTGATTGTTTCCTTTGCTGAGAAGCTTTCTAATTTGAATCCATCCCATTCATTGATTCTTGATTTTACTTCTTGTGGCTTTAGGACTCTTGTTAAAGAAGTCAGGTCCTAAGCCAAAATGATTAAGAGTTGGGCCTACTTCTTCTATTAGGTGCAAGGTCTCTGTTCTAGTGCCTAAGTCTTCGATCCACTTTGAATTGATTTTTGTGCAGGATGACAGATAGGGGTTTAATTTCATTTTGCTACATACAGATTTCCAGTTTTCCCAGCACCATTTGTTGAAGAGGCTATCTTTTCTCCAGTGAATATTTTTGGTGACTTTGTCTAGTATGAGATAATCATGTTTATGTGGGTTTGTCATTAGTCAAAAGAAATTAAAGGGATAGGAATAGGGAAAAAAGAACTCAAACTATCACTATTTGCCCACAACATGATTCTGTATTTAGAAGATCCAAGAAATTCCAACAGAAAACTTCTAGAACTCATAAATGGATTCAGCAAAGTAGCAGGACATAAAATCAATACTCATAAATCAAATGCATTTCTATCTATCATTGGTGAATCCACTGAAAGAGAAATTAGAAAAACTACTCCAGTCACATAAGCCTCAAAAAAAAAATATAAAATACTTGGGAATCAATTTAACAAAAGATGTGAAAGATTTCTACAATGAAAACTACAGAACACTAAAGAAAGAAATTGTGTGTGTGTGTGTGTGTGTCAGAAATTATTTTAAAGAAAGAATTGAAGAAGACGTTAGAAGCTGGAAAGATCTCCCATGCTCCTGGATAGGCAGAATTCATATTGTCAAAATGCCATAGTACCAAAAGCCTTATACAGATTTAATGCAATTCCTATTAAAACCCCAATGACATTCTTCGTAACTAGAAAAAGCAATCATTAAATTCATTTGGAAAAATAAGAGACCCAGAATAGTCAAATCAATCCTTAGCAAGAAAAGTGAAGCAGGAGGCATCACAATACCAGACCTTAAACTACACCACAGAGCAATAGTAACAAAAATGGCATGGTATTGGCACCAAAATAGACATGTAGACCAATGGTACAGGATAGAAGACACAGGGACAAGTCATCCTATAGTTTTAAAAAAAAAATTTGTAGCACAAAAATTAAAAACTCATGCTGCAAAATGATCAATTAAAAGTGTATGTTATGGGGGTGGAGAGCTGTGCATGGTCTCACTCTGACTTGGATTCTGCCACCAAAAATCCACCATGAATTTCTCCTTGTCTCATTGTACAGTTATTGCTTTTTCCCAATCAAATCTCTATGTCCTGTCAGTCACCTGTGACATTTGGAGCATGAAGTACTCCTGGACGTGGAGTAGGATGTTATGATATGAATTGTGTTTACCATGAATGGTAGTGACTACCTTAACTCATCAGAGAACTGGAAACATATGTTTGACAATATATTTTTAAAAAGGCCCAACATCTTGCCCTTCTAAATCACACTTGCTTGAATGAGATCTGGCAACAAAGAAAGCAACTGAAGTAGGTCACCAAGACAAAGTAAGACACTGTCAAACTGGAGGAAATGAGGAAGTCCATTTGGGGTTGATGATTTCCCTGTCGTTTCATTCTAGAGTCGTACAGGGACCACTGAAAAACGGTCTCACCTCCCTGCCTTGGATTCTGCAACCCACTCTTTGGCCAGGAAGATGGAATGAGATGGGACACTGTGTACAGTTTGGCTGAGAGGGTCAAAACCTAGAAAAGCAACTGGCCCACAAGAACCATCACATTGCTAGTGTCCGAACTTCAAACTCAAGAGGACTAGGAAGTGGTGGCCCTGCTCCTTTTACTCGCCCTTCCCGCTTTTTAGCAACACAGTGCCATATTTTAGAAACCATCTACAAATGCCTGGGCAACTCAATCGCTCCTGACAGGAAAAGCCTGCTGGGGGAATATAAAATAGTGTAGTAGGCCCAGGGCTTGTGTGACCGTAAGGCAATAATAAAAGCAAGCTGACAAGTGTGCTGGGGAATCATCATGTTAGTATTGAGGCTATGGTGGTATTTTTTTTTTTAAGATGTATTCTGCTGTCTTGAACACCAAGATCTGGTCTGATGGAAAGGCAGCTGCCTATCTTCAGAAGCATCCACTTAGGTATTCTGAAAATAGTGCTGAGACTTCAGATCTCTGGTTGCATGGAACAGCAATGCTGGTCCTTCCTTTCTCCAAAGGAAATGTTCTCAGATCTTTACTAGATTCAGTCACTGGGAGGAGAAGAATCAGCCCAGGGCCTGGCGTGGACAGCCAGAAGGAAGGAATGACCTTTGTTCCCAACATTGCTCTGCTTTGAATTTTCTGTGAAACCTTGAACCAGTCATTTCATCTTTGGGGGCCTCAAAATAAGAGGGTCAGCAAGATGATATCTGAATTTCCTCCTAGCTTGAACATTTTCTGGTTCTAATCTGATCAAAATCCTAAGAAGCTGAAAGTCAGTGAGCAATACTTTCCACACACAGAGGCGCTCACCAATTCCACTCTGCAGACTTAGGGCCAGCTGCGCACCCCCTCCCCTTTTCCTTTCAGGGCTCCTCTCCTTCGCTGTGGTTCCCCACAGCCCAGGTACCCAGCATCCTCCTGCTGCCAGAGACCCCACAGCGCCCCCACCTGGAGACAGACAAGTAAATAAAGACTGTTGGCTCTTGGACATAATAGCCTACCAGCTTTTCAACCCCCTTCACTGTTCCCAAAATAATGGCTCATTCATCATTGGTTTTTAGTAAGTGTTGGCTACTTGAATTTGTTGGATGATTAACAATGATGTTAATACTTGTTTCCTATTTTAGACTACAAAGTATCACACACTCCATTCTATTCTTACACAAGCCATCTAAAATTGATTATTAATAAACTTATCTAATAGGTGAGGGAACTGAGGTGCAGGGCGATAGGGACTTACCTAAAGTCACCCTGGAAAATCGCCAGGTAGACACCTGAGTCCAGACCTCTTAACATCAAATCCTGCTTCACTCCTAATTACAGAATTCCATCTGCCTCTGTCCATCAATGCCCAGTAACTGAAATTTATAGCGTTCTAAATGGACCCCCAAGTTTAGGGCCATACCTGGCTTATTGGTCTTCTGACCCTCACCCCTAACCCCTTCCCACATTGCACTGGTGCCTAGACTCCATCTTGCCAATAGAAATGAGGACTTTCCCTTGGACCCAGCCAAAGGCATTGGAGAAAGAAATCGGTGTTTCTTTTCAGAAGATGTAGAATGAGGGTTTAGCTCTTCTGACAGGTTCTTCACTCTTTCTGCACATGCCGGCAATGAAGCAAGAGCACTGCTGGTGTGTGCAACATGAGGCACTGACAGTCCCAGCCAGGGTCTGCTCGGCTCACACCTGGTAGGACTGCATTGGGAGTGGAGGAAGAAGGCATAAACCACCAGCCAGGCAGGGAGATTCTGTTGCCCACATCAAAAACCTGCAGGTGGAGATCCCAGCCTGGAAAGCATCTTCCTCCAGAGTACACATCAAGGACTCCATAAGAAAGATCTTCAGCTGGGTGTGATGGTGCACACCTATAATCCCAGTGGCTCAGGAGGCTGAGAGAGGAGGATCATGAGTTCAAAGCCAGCCTCGGCAACATGGTGAGTTCAAAGCTAGCCTCAGCCACTTAGCAAGGCACTAAGCAAGTCAATCAGACCCTGTCTCTAAATAAAATATTTTTTTAAAAAGGGATGGGGATGTGGCTCAGTGGTTAAGTGCACCTGGGTTCAGTTCCCAGTATCAAAAAAAAGGAGGGGGGTCTTCATTCAGGCACAGTTGTGGGCACACACTTGTAATCTCAGTGGCTCAGAAGGCCGAAGCAGGAGGATCACAAGTTCAAAGCCAGCCTCAGCAACTAAGGAAGGCCCTGTCTCAAAATAAAAATAAGTAAATAAGGCTGGAGTGTGTCTCAGTGGTTAGGAGCCATGGGTTCAACCCCTGGTACAAAAAGGAGAGAGAGAGAGAGAAAGAGAGAGAGAGAGAGAGAGAGAGAGAGAGAGAGAGAGAGAGATATCTTCAGCTTTCATCCCCTACCAGACCTAAAAATGCCAGAATGCATTCAGGACAGTCCCAACTGAGAAAGGCTCTTCCCAACACTCCCTTCCTCCTCACTTCTCCCAACCTGCTCGGGGGAGAGACTAGGGGAGAGAAGCCATGGTTATCCTACTACAAAAGAAGGCTGAAACACAGGAGAATGAGAGGATGGAGAGGCCGACTGCTTCCCTATCCCACCCACACAGCCAACGCAGCTCATCAGGACCAGACGGGGGAGAACCTTTACTTGAAGTGAATCTTGGGTTATTCCAGGGAACTGGACACATGTTGCTGAGATGAACTTTGAGAGAGAGCTGAAGGACATGTTTCATGCTGCCAGAGAGGACATGAGACCTTTGAGATCTCAGACAACGGTTGGAAGCATTGGGCCCCTGGAGCAAGTTTGAACAGAGAGTAGGAAAAAACGGTAAGGTGCGTTGTTTTGTTTTTCCCTAGGATTACACACACACACACACACACACACACACACACCTATACTGCAGCAAGACCATGTTGCTCTTGGTGTCACAGCATCTGTGAGAGAGTTCCTGTGCAGAGGGGACTGTGCCTTCCTTCCCCACCCCATCACCCTTGCAGATGCTCTGCAATAAAATGCTGGCTGAATAGTGAAGGAACTGGACCATGGGTGGGCTCCTTGCTGTCCAGGTGTAGGCCAGGTGTGGGCAAAGCCCTGGAGGTCAGTGCTTTGTCCAGTAGGTACTATGGTGAATGACTGAATTCTCATTCCCATCCCCACCCCACAGAATTTTAGGCAGCAATAGCAACCAGTTCACCAAGAGAGAATGCATCAGGCAGAAGCCACAGACAGGAAGAAAGATGAATAACAGAAGTCAAGAGGTAGGGAGCAGGGACAGAGGGTAGTCCTGTCACCATAAGATGAGCCACTCAAGTTGGACCAGGAGCCAGCCACTTTTGGAGCACCTAGAGTTACTCCGATATCCTAGAGTTGCTGAGGGGTCCTCCAAGCTGCTCGGGTGTTTGTAGCCCGAATCCATCCTGCATCAGTCCTCTAAGTCACCAAGCACCCCCTGACACACTCAGGAGCCAACCCAACTGGGTGGGAGCAGTCCCCAACCAGAAAGCAGGCCAGGGAGGAAAGCCCCTGAGGGCACCTATTCACCCCGTGGCATCCATGCAGTCTCCATGAGGGTTAGCAAGGAAGTGGGCATCCTGACTGCATGCTGAGCAAGCCCTGAGGTGTATCTTAGGGTTCCAGGGTGTGTGTGTGTGTGTGTGTGTGTGTAGGAGAGCGATTCACTGAACTATTACAAAACGCAGCACAAGCTCTTACTGTCAGACTGGCTGACTCATTTTTCCCTAGGTGATGTGTATTCTTGTCCCACAACTTTTACTCATTCTCTCCTGCCCGCCGGAAATGTCCTGCACATCTGGTAAACAACCCCAAAGCCAACCCACTTTCCAAGGCCCAGATGAAGGTTCACCCTCCTACACAAGGGCCTTGCTGACTTTGCCAAGGGATTACAGTCAGGGATGCTTCTCTCTTCAGTTTGTCCTTTAAAATGGCAGTAATTGGTCTGTCGTGGTGACACACGCCTATAATCCCAGCAGTTCTGAAGGCTGAGGCAGGAGGATCTCAAGTTCAAAACCAGCCTCAACAACCTAGCGAGGACCTAAACAAACTAGTGAGACCCTATCTCAAAGTTTAAATTTAAAAAAAAAAAAAAAATTTTTTAATTTAAAAAAAAATTTTTTTTAAAAAAAAAGGTCTGCAGATGTGACTCAGTGCCATATGGTGACATTAAAGTCTGTGCCAAGAGTCTGATGTCACATTTTAAGAGTGAACTCAAACAACTGGAAGATAAAGGGAGAACAAATTATGCCATGCTAATCAAAAGAACTGACGTCATTTGGCTTAGAAAAAAGAAGACATCACAAAGAGGCGGGGGAAACCCTATGGTCAGATAGTCAAATGTCATTATGTGAAAGAGGGATTCTAGTTGTTTCAGTTAGCTTGAAGTTAGGGAAAAAGGGAAAACAGCACTTGTACAAGTAAAAATTAAACTGCAAGGAATGAAGACATGTGTGAATTGTATCTTGATTAAAACAGAAAGACTCTTCTAGCTTTTATGTGTCCAAAGGACTAAAGAAGCACAGTGGTAGGATCAATGACAAGTTTTTCATCCATTTCCTTCCCAACCCCACTTAATTTTTTTTTTTTTTTTTGGAACCAGGGATTGAACTCAGGGACACTCGGCCACTGAGCCACATCCCCAGCCCTATTTTGTATTTTATTTAGAGACAGGGTCTCACTGAGTTGCTTAGGGCCTCGCTAAGTTGCTTAGGCTGGCTTTGAACTCGCGATCCTCCTGACTCAGCGTCCCGAGTCGCTTGGATTACAGGCATGCGCCACCACGCCCGGCCCCACTTAATTTTTTAAGAAAGATATATGATTTAAAAGGACAAAGAGAACAAGAAAGGAGACAAGAGAGATAGGATACGTTAACAACATTTTGGAAGCTGGAAAGCAGTTGAAGAAGACTTGGCACATTAGAGAGAGGAATCCTAAGCCTGGGGTCCATGCATTCCACAGTATGTCAGAAAGGAACAGAAATTCTAGTTACGGAGATCAAAGAAGGCCACGGTGTAGGGTAGAGCAGAAGATGGCAATCAGAGTTCTGACTCTTTTGAGGCTGCAGTTAAGCCTCCAGATACTCTCCATTCAGCCAAGGCGTTGCTCTGACAGCAGGAACATTCTCTTTGACAAGTCTTCACAGTCAGCAGAAGACTAGAAATTTGCTTGTTACAGTCTCCAAGAAATAAAATTCTCAAATACCATGTCCCAAAAATGGAACAAACAATTCCCAGAAACTGAGGGGTGACCTTTAAATTAAGGAAGTTGGAAAGTCCCTAAAGACCTAAATGTACCATCAGGAGGGAGAGATAGCTAACTGCTAATCGCTAACATCTGCTTCTGTAGCGTGGCTTGCTTGCATTGGCTAGAAACAGTGACTATACCGCCCTCCCCACTCACGTCATTTTCCCTATAACTGCTGACAATGAAGGAACTAGTGCACGATTCCCCTCCACACCGTTTTTAGGTGTACGGGTGGTCATCACTGCCCGGCTATAATAAAGGCTTCTTTTGGCTTTATGTGAACAGCTTGGATGATCTCGTTCTTGTCAGGTATAACATGCTTCCTAGAAAAGTCGACCTTGTGAAGATCTGGAATCCAGGGACTCTCAGCGGAGAGTGGGGATAAGGTTAGGTTAAATTGTCTACGTGTTGATTGGGAGACCTCCTCTATTGGTCTCTTTCTGTCACTTGATTCCCAGAATAATTATTTTTCCTATGGCTAAAGATTATAAACTTTCTAAGTTAATCTATAAGCCCAAGAGAAAGGTTCTGGTGGGCCCAACCACATAGGGGATTTCCTGAGAAATCCTGGGTTTCTGTCCCACTCACATACAAGCCCATCCCAAGCAATCAAAATTCCCATTCAGCATTTTAATGTCTCTCTAAAATATAAACAGATGATTAAGAATTGTCAAGCACTTGAAGAAAAGCTGCAAACCAAAAGACAGAAACCAAAATAATGAGGAAAAAAACTGAGAGGAAGCAAAAGCAATGGAGAAAATACATAGAATAGGAGAAAACTGAAAATAATAACGGTAGTAACAATCATTACCTTCCAAGAGAAAAAAGACTATTATATCCATATCACATTCGTAAAAAAGATCCAGTGCTATAAAAATTCAGAGAGCATGCAAAGAAGGAAAAAGTATTTCAGAAATTCAAAAAATTTATAAATGAAATTTAAAAATTAAATACTTTAGAAAACTAAGTTAAAGAAACTTCCCCCAAAATAGATTAAACAGAGAGCTAGAAAATGTCAGAAAAATGAAGTTTTTATTTCCATGTTTCAACATCCAAGCAATACAGACAATGATAACAAAAAGAGGAAACAAAAAGATCAAAGAGGAAGAGGTCATGAAAGAAATAATGCAAGAAAAGTTCCCAGAACTGAAATACACAGGCTTCCATTGTGAACAGATTATTCTGGTACCCAGTAAAATTAATGTTAAAGAGCACCCCACCAAATAAAAATATTTCAGAATATTGTTGGAGAGAGAGAGAGAGAGAGAGAGAGAGCGAGAGAGAGAGAGAGAGAGAGTTGATTTTTAAAACCTTCCATACAGAACTGGAGACTATCATGCTCAATGAAATAAGTCAATCCCTAAAAACCAAAGGCCAAATGTTCTCTCTGATATGCAGATAGTAACACACAATAATTGGGGATCGGGGAGGTTAGAATAGAAGTACTTTGGATTAGACAAAAGGGAATGAAGGGAAGGGAGAGGGGATGGGAATAGGAAAGACAGGAGAATGAACTGGATGTTACTTTCCTATGTTCATATGTGCTTACATGACCCATGCAATTCCACATCATGCACAACCACAAGAATGGAAAATTATACTCCATGTATGATTGTCAAATATGTACGTATGATATGTCAAAATATATTCTACTGTCATGTATAACTAAAAAGAAAAAATATTAAATCCCATAGAGAACAGGAGGCCATCACAGTGGATAAGGGATCAGAATGTATCAGATGACTTACTCATTGTAACATCAAAAGCTGTAAAACAATGGAACAATGCCTTCAAAACTCTAAGAGAAAACAAATATGAGTATAAAACTTTATACTCAGGAGTTAGGATATAATAAAGACAATTTTTGACAAGCAGGTTATCAAAACACTTCTCTCCCAAACACCCTTTATCGAGAGGATATATTTCACCAAAAAAAGGTGTAGAGCAGGAAGGCATTCTGCCAGGGGAGGGAACTTGAGGAAGAGACACAAGACACAGAAACCTGGAAATGGAATCCAACTGAAAAGTGAAAGAAACACAGGAAGTTCACAGGATGATCAAGAAAAGAAGTTTCAAGTGGCGTAGTAGTAAGCCTTCAGGGGAACCCGTGCAGAACGGCAGGGTGATGGGGGCTCCCAGAAGGCGCTCCTGAGAAGGAAAAAACAAATGTACAAACTGTAATATTTGGGGTATTGAAGTGTATGAAGAAGAAAATTCAGTTCTGTCTGAGATGTGAAGACAAATAATACATAGTGATATTAATCAGTGAGGTACTTATTAATTATAAATACAATAAAAATCTGTTCAAAATGCAAAGGTAATCATAATACATCAAGCAGATCCACTGAGAATAATATTCACATGACAACAATTATGTAAATGCAAAATAAATGAAACCAAGAGTCATAACCTAATTGAGAGGAGAGAGGGAACGTGGAGGGTTATGTATACGGGGGAGTAGGTAAAATAGATCCACATCTTGCTCATCAGGAATCCAAAAGGTAATCTCAAAATTGAAAAAGCAAGAAAGAGTAGCATGCAAAATCTATTTGTGATATATTAAGGAGAAACAGCTAAGGAGTTTTAAATTATGTGTGTTTATTGCTTTAAACAGGCATCTAACATACAGATGCATGCACACAAACATATATGTAGACATATATTGATAGGCAGGTTACATAATAGACATGAAGATAAATATATAGAGAGAGATAATACAGACTAGGTAAATAGAAAATAGAAGATAGATATGATAGATTTGATGGGTGGATGAATAAATGGATGGATGGATGGACTGAGAGAGGGACAGATGGATGGGTAGATGGATGGGTGCATGGATGGATGGATGGACTGAGTCTAAGATAAGCACCAAAAAAGAGTAATAAGACAAGCATCAATGGATCAAGAGACTCTGAGCATCCACCCTAGAATCAGATGAATTGACTACATTCTAAACATTATGCAATCACTTAATTACCTCCACTCAGATCTTTGATTATCCAAACAAAATCCACAGGGAAGAGAATTTCTCTGCAGGTGCCTGTAATAATCACCACACAGTTGCTGTTTTTTAAATTTTGTTCTGGTTTGGTTTTTTCCAGTCCTGCAAGTTTTGAGAAGCTTTGGATGTCCAACCAAAAAAAGAAATCTGAAAAACAAATGGAAACTCTAAGTTCCCCGAAGCCTACTCAAAGAGGCCTACTCAATTTCAGTCAGTATTTCAAAACACTAGCAGGTGACATCCATCTGACAGAAACTGGAAGCTACTCCACTCTGAACTGCCCCTGCCGGTTTTTTCCTCCTCAGCCTTCTCCCTTCCGGCCCCTGGGGACAAGACACCTGTCTTGTTGCCATGAAAGTTGAACTTCTGAGGGTTTCCTCTGCGATGTTATTTGTTATATGGTAAGGTGGAGACCTCTAGTGTCCCCAAATTATATTCCCTACAAGAATGAATTACAAGGGTTGTCCTATCAAGAGGAAAGAAAGTTGATTCTGCTAGCTGAGTCTGATCCTATAGTGCTGAGACCCCTGAGGGGATCTGGGATGTGTGTTGTGCACACATTGTATATCTGGTCAACCATATCAGGAATTCAGATTGCTACACCATGGTGAATATTTGACTCACACCCAAGTCTTATTTACCAAATAGTCTATAAACTGATCCAATCCTTTTTCAAAAGAGAAAAACATTGGAATTAATTAGGGCAACAAAGCTCCCTCCATAACTTGGCCCAGCCAATCCCAGAATGATACATAGAAACATGCAGGTTCGGGATTCTCAGCTTAAAAGGATTTCATGAGTGGAAGAAAGCCAAACTGTGACCACTGGTATATGGTGTGATCTGGTCCATTCCCCTCACCGTGAATTTGTCCTCATGTCTTCATATTCTCAATCTGTATCAGAATGCTCCTAACCTGGAGTTCAAAAATGAGCTGAAATTTCCTGCAGATTTTGAGTATATGTGTGTGTATGTATTTCGGCGTTGTGTTTAAGATTTTCTTTTTTTCCTAGGTTTAAGAAATTCATCCAGGCACAATGGTGCATACCGGTAATCCCAGTGATTCAGGAGGCTGAGGCAGGAGGATTACAAGTTCAAGGCCAGCCTGGGCAACTTAGCTAGACCCTGTTTCAAAATAAAAAATAAAAAGGGGTGGGGATGTAGCTCAGTGGTAAAGTGCCCTTGGATTCAAAGAGAGTAAAAGAAAGAGAAAGAAAGAGAGGGAGGGAGGGAGGGAGGGAGGGAAAGAAAGAAGGAAGGAAGGAAGGAAGGAAGGAAGGAAGGAAGGAAGGAAGGAAGGAAGGAGGGAGGGAGGGAAGGAAGAGGGAGGGAGAGAGAGAGGAAAGGAAGAAGGAAAAAATCCAATTATGATTGGTCGTGAATAGTTTTTTCATGTTTCTTGTGCCTTGTGCCCATTGTGCTTCTTGAATCCAAGGGTTTAAAGTTTTCTTCATATTTGGAAAGTAAGGGCCCATTATCTCTTTAACTCCTTATCCATTGCTCCCTTTGACCTCCAATTGCATGTTTGAGGTCAGCCCAGGATTCATGGATGCTCGGAGGTTTCTCGTTATCTCCTTTTCACATTTTTTCCTTCCTCGCTTTTGTCTTGGGGATTTGCCTTCCACAGTCCCCACTGTTATGTTTTAGGAGTAGGAATCTTTTCTTCTGCAATATCTAATCCACTCTTCGTCATAGAGGTATATTGTTCAACTCAGAAGTTAGTTTTCACCTCTACAAGTTCAATGTTAAAGTATGTTTCATGTCTATATTCACATGGTCAGTCTCTCTTCCAGCACTTTGAATTCATGGACTGCAGTTACAATAACACATTTAGTGTCCTTGTCTTTTAATTATATGTGTCATTTTGGGTTCAGCTCGATTAATTTACTTTTTTCTCCTCACTAGGGAACTCAAGTTCCTATTTCTTTGTATGCCTCGTAATGTTTGCTTTTTTTTTTTTTTAGTTGTAGATGGACACAATGCCTTTATTTATTTTTTTAATGTGGTGCTGACCATCAAACCCAGTGCTGCACACTAAGCAAGCACTCTACCACTGAGCTACAACTCCAGCCCTGCTGCTAATGTTTTATTGGATGTCAGATGTTATCAATTTTTCTTTGTTCGGAACTTAACAATTTTTCCTTTGTTAGGTACATTTCATATCCTTAAAAGTACAAAACGAGCTTTATTCTGTGCTATGGTAAAATTTCTTGGAAACTGATTCTTTCAGGTCTTCGTTTAAGCTTTGTTGGACAGTTCCAGAGAAATGTTTAGTCTAAGGGTAAATTTACCCCACTACTCAGGATCCTCTATAGATCTAGAAGTCCTCTCTCTGTGCCACCCTCTTGTCTCTGGCCCACTCCTGTGTGAGCTCTGGATGCTCTGGATGCTCTGGATCCCCCACCTCCATCTCCTCAATTCAGGGAGGCTTCTGGAGTCCCCTCTCCCTTTGCCATGATCTCCAAACTTTCTCCAGATAAAGCATGTGATCCTAGAGCTTACCTCATCTGCTTTCTCATCTCACAGGGATCACTGAGGCCCTTTCTGACCTGGTGTCTGGTGGTTCAAGAGCACTTATGTCATTTATTTTGTTGGTTTTGAGTTGCTTCAGGGAGGAAGGTAAATGTAGTCCTTCCTTCTTAGCCGGACATGGAAGGTTCAAATATTTCTAATATATTTTCATTTAGATATTTAATCCAGTGTTTCCTAATGTGTGGAGGGGGTCATTGTTTTCATCTTCTCATGTCTGTACCCGATTATTAGAAATATTTATGTTAGCCAGGCACACCTGTAATCCCAGCAGCTCGGAAAGCTGAGGCAAGATTATCAAAAGTTCAAAGCCAGCCTCAGCAAAAGTGAGGCACTAAGCAATTCAGTGAGACTCTGACTCTAAATAAAATGCAATACAGGGCTGGGGATGTAGCTCAGTGGTCGAGTGCCCCTGAGTTCAAACCCCAATACCAAAAATATAAAAATATATATTTTTCAATATACAAATTCATATGTGTATATATATATGTATATGTATAAATATATGAATATATGTGTGTGAACATATATATTGTGTGTGAATATATGTATATATTCTATATATATGTATATATGGAAAAATATATATATATATATATTTCATAAGAATGGACCACTGAAGAAGGACAGGGGATTTCAGGAGAGTGGTTTATTGATGACACTAATAAGAAGTTTTAGTATTTATATTTCCTTTGTTTTTAAAAGTAAACCTGGCCTTTTTAAAGTGTATGAAACACATAAAATTTTTGTAACCCTTTTACAGGAAACTAGGATAACTGAATTTGCTCAACAATAACTGTGGAAAACAGTAACCATCTCAGGAATTCTGACAAAACCAAGTTATGCTTAGCTACCTTGTTAAAAGACCCGTAACTAGCTGGGCGCGGTGGCACATGCCTGTAATCCCAGAGGCTTGGGAGGCTGAGGCAGGAGGATCGAGAGTTCAAAGCCAGCCTCAGCAACTTAGCAAGGCCCTGAGCAACTCAGTGAGACCCTCCCTCTAAATAAAATACAAAATAGGGCTGGGGATGTGGCTTAGTGGTGGAAAGCCACTGGGTTCAATCCCCAGTACCAAAAAGAAAAAAGAAAAAAAAAGAGACCCATAACTTTAGTCACTTTTAACTCATTTACACTATACCAGTGTGCAGAGTTCACTGGTCAGGAGGCTCTGAACCAGTCAATCGGGAATTTTTAAAATACATAGGAATCTAGCCTTATTGATTTTTCCAATGGATAACCTAGCGACTCAGTACTGCTTACTGAATGAATACTTTGCCCCTTCCCCACTGATTCAAAATTCTTTGTCACTTATTATTTCATCACACGTATCTTTACACATTATCCATTATGATCTGTTCAGCTATTTATTCTGCAATGCTTCTCAGCAGGAGCCATTGACATTTCAGAAGGATCACTCCTTGCTGGATGGAACACTCAAATCATCCTAAGACATTTTGCTTCCCTGGTTACCAAGCACCAAACACCAATACTGCTCACTACCACCACCCCAGGGTCATCTTCTCGCCCAGGACCACTTTAAACCCCAAAATGTCCCTATAAATTTCTGAACACCACTGCTACATAAAGCCCGGGTTGTGAGGATGTTTGGGGTCAACCTTGGCAGCTGCTGACCTAGAAATGAAACTCCATGCTCTGCTCTAAATTTTCTCCTGGGAAGCAGCAGTCATTAAAGTAAGAAGTATTTTCTCATCAGCTTCACTCAACCAGTGTGACGACCATTCCAAACTGAAAACCAGCTGTGATCGCCAGCACCTGCAATTCAAACTCAGGGGCTTTGTTTATTTAATTTAAGGATTTAAATCCTTTAAAAGCACATATCCTGCCAAAGAATTAGCACTTGAAGTGATCCCATTAAATGTCCCTTAAGTAGAACAAATTGCAAATCATCTCAAAAATCAACCAGGAGATCATCAGTGCAAAGTGGAAAATAAGAAAGAACCAAGGACACCTGGGAAGTAACAGCAGCTCATCCAGTGAAACCAAACACTTCTCATCGGTGATAAGTAATGGCTATTGATTGCAGGAGCAAGTCCATAAAGACAGCTACTGAGCAGCGAGTGCACAAAGCATGTTTAAGGGCTGGCTTACACCTGTCCTGCAGCCTTTCCCATGCTTTATGAGTTTCTGCCAGACTTCTTCTAATAGAGGTCAGTGCAAAGTTAAACAAGGCCTGTTAAATTTTGTAGTTGTCACGGTGTAATGGTTCATTTGAATTGTCAGCTTGATTGGATTAAGAGATGCCGATGATTAAGAGGCTTCTGGGTGTGTCCATGAGGGCGTATCTAGGAATAATTGCATGTGGGATAGTGAAACCCTCCCCAAGCATGGGCAGCACTGCCCAATAGGATGGTGGCTTGAATGGAATCAAAGCTGGACGAATAAGGAAGCAGATGCAGATGCAAGCTCAGCTCTTCTTGAATGGATTTTTTTTTTTTTTTTTTTT
>JAJEJO010000452.1:79474-156394 GCA_020662805.1 Glaucomys volans | reverse complement strand
TCTCTCTCTCTCTCTCTCTCTCTCTCTCTCTCTCTCTCACCCTGTGGGCAGACACTCTGCCTGTCTGCTTAATAAAATCTCTTGTGTGAGTTCCCATGTCTGGAGAGGTTTGTCTGGCTGCTTTCACCTATTCTATGAAGTTGCAAGGAGGAGCATCCACCTGGATTGGCTCTTTCTTCCACAGTCCTCTTTGGGCCAGCAAATACTGGCAAATGAGAAATGTCCTCAGCCATGTGAACTTGCATAGGAAACTTCCTTTTATCTTTCTTCATCACTAGGAAAATGAAAATCTCAATGCAATATCATAGGCATCCATGAAAGGGAAAAACTGGGAGTTAGACAAGGAAGTGAAGTTGCAGGAACTTCACAAACCAGTTGCTGATAAAAGTACAAATCAGAACAATCACTTTGTAAAGTGGTTTGGCAGAGAGTGGCAAAATTAAACCTGAACATATCCTACAACTCCACCCTTTCCCTTGTGGAGAAACTCTAGTTCAAGTTATTACCCGGAAGCAGTGTAAGAGCATGTCTAATAGAGTTCGTGATTGCAAGAATCCATGAATAGTTCAAAAGCCCATAAACATTTGAATTGGATAAACAGTGTCACCTAATGAATTAATAGACAACAGTTACCATCTCCAAAAGGAGGACAACAAGGTTTTGTCTCACAGAAAAAAAAGTAGGATATCATATATAAAATAGTCTTGCCAAAAAAAAAAAATCCATCAAATTTCTACATCTAAGAAATAAAGTGTAAAAACTGCAAAGTGTAGAAGAATGTGTCAAATTTCACCCTGGAGATATAAACAGCAGAACTCAGACTGGGCAATTCTATAAAACAAATGTTTTCTTCAATAAATTAATTGTAAGGACAGTGGAAAGAAATAAAACTATAAGTTTATGACAACCTGAAAGATGTATCAATTAATTACAACATATAGATGGTATCTGGATCCTGATTCCAAAATCTACTTATAAAATACAAACAAACCATTGGATATTTGAACACTGACAGGATATACAAGGTTATTAAGAATCAGTGCTAATTCTCTTCTTGTGATAATGGTATTATGCTCACATTTTAAAAAAGCACTTTGTTAGAGAAGTTCAGTGATACATATATCATTTTGTATTTATCCGGAAATTCATAGAAAGTTTTCCCAGATGGAACGATGTGACGTGGGCTTTACTTCAAAACAGACTGGATAGGGAGGCGACAGGGGTCAATACAGGAATCATGCCAAGTGGTTTGTTAAGGAGAAGAGAGGGAGGGGCAACAACAGCAAAGAAAATCTGTAAGATGGGCGATCAGGGGAAGTTTCTTCAAGCAAGTGATGTTCAGACGGACACTCGATTCACCAGAAGGAAGAGTGGACCATGGCTGATCTGGGTAATGGGTATGTGAAGAGTCTTACACGGTCTTGTCTGTTTATGGTTGAATTTCTTCATAGACTAAGATCAAAAAGATAATGTGACCTTTGGAGAGGGCAGGGGTTGAGGTTGGGGAGGAACACAGGGGACTTGGGACTTGGAATGTGTGGTTACATTCCACTTACTGGCCTTTTTGGAAGATTCATAGATATTCAATTCTTTTTTGTACTAGGCATGAAACTCAGGGGTACTCAACCACTGAGTCACATCCCCAGCCTTATTTTGTATTTTTTTTAGAGACAGGGTCTCACTGAGTTACTTAGCATGTTGCTTTTGCTGAGGCTGGCTTTGAACTCACCATCCTTTTGTTTCAGCCTCCTGAGCAGCTGGGATTACAGGCGTGCACCACAGCACCAGCTCAATTTCTAATTATTCCTTAAAACTGCACACCTGCTTTTTCCTATACTTGTTGATATACATATATCATTATATATAAAATATTTCCAAAAGTGTTTAAGAAGTCACCACCAACACAACACCAAGGCTATGAACTAAACACCATGGGTTTTCTGGGAATAAGTTGTGGGGTTTGTTTAATGTAAATCAGCCTCCTAAAGACAAGCATCCTTAGATTTCTTCTCAATGTTTTACAATTTATATCTTAGGAACAGTCTTCATGGAATGAGTCACTACAGAAAACAGACTGTTATTGATTCCTGAGAGTCAATTATTCAAGTGCCAGAAGGAATTGTAATTGCTTTTGACAGAAATATCTGTAAGTGGTTTTGTTCAGTTGAATTAACATTACATTTGTCTTCCTGATTCAGGATAAGCATCAATTAGGATGCTTTCAAAGGAACTATAAGTTAGATTTACACTGAGGATCATGGATTGAAAACTCCATTACTACCTTCAAGGTAGTCCTCAAATTCATTTAAAGAAAGAAAAGAAATCCCTTGTTTATGTCTGAAATTTTGAACATTAATTTATTGAACAAAAACATACCAAGTACCATGGTGGGAAATTGCCCATCTGTTCAATATCTTTCTCTTTCTTATTCCTGGGCACACAGCAAGGCTGTGTTCTGTAGTCTCCCTTGCAGTTAGGTGACTCCATGTGCCCAAAATCTAACCCATCAAAGCTCACGAGAGGTCCTTATGTGTGTGTGTGTGTGTGTGTGTGTGTGTGTGTCTCTCTCTCTCTCTTTCTCCCTCAACTGGAAATGAACATGAACATCCATGGATGCTATGAAAGCCACATATTGACTAGGAAATGACTATATCAACCTGCTTTCTGGAGAACGCATAGAGCAGAGCCTTCCACCCATCCAGTGATGACCTTCCAATCAGCAACTTATCAAGACCCTAGTTAACTTAGCAAAACCCTGTCTCTGAGTAAAAAATAAAAAGGGCCGAGGATGCAGCTCAGTGGTTAAGCACTCCTGGGTTCAATCCTCAGTGCTATAAATAAATAAATAAATAAATGTGATTATAAAATCAAGCAAATGCCAAAAAAAAATTCCCAAAACGAACATTGTAGGCAGTGCCTTGTCAAGCAGGTTCTACCACATTAGAGTAGATCTCAGTTTTTCAGCACATGATGCATTTTTGTCCATAGTGATGTTAACTTTGAGTGCTTAGTTAAATTGGTGATGTGCCAAGTTTCTCCACTGCAAAACTACTTTTCTTTTTTCTTCATTTATTATACTTGTATGAGTATTTATTGATGCATATGTCTATATCGGAGCAGGCATCTTGGATTCTTATTTTATTTTAAGGATTATAACCCTTTATAGTGGTCTCCCTTATCTGCGAGAGACTTAGTCCAACACTCCCATGGGCTCCTAACACCACAGGTTATCCAACCCTACGTGCACTGTGCCTTTCCTATGCAGACCTGTGACACAGTTTAATTCATGAATGAGGTACAGTAGGAGATTAACGATGATGACTTACTGTAGAACTTAGCAACCTCAGCATACAATCTTTTCACTTTTCGCTTAAAGGAAGTGCTTTATGGCCTCTCTTTAGCATATCTG
The DNA here is from genome assembly GCA_020662805.1 of Glaucomys volans. Lineage (NCBI taxonomy): Eukaryota > Metazoa > Chordata > Mammalia > Rodentia > Sciuridae > Glaucomys > Glaucomys volans. The sequence continues at coordinate 152,985 of JAJEJO010000452.1, read as the reverse complement.
AGTTGTCAGCATGATATTCTTGCCCTTTGGGGCCATTTAAATAAAACAACAGTTGCTTACACACGAGCTATGTGATAAACCTCAACAGGTTTGACAGCTACGATGACTGCGGAGTGACTAATGGGCAGGTAGCACACACTGCGTGGAAACACTGGACAAAGTGACTAATGGGCAGGTAGTGTACACAGTGTGGATACACTGGACAAAGGATGATTCATGTCCCCGGAAGGAAGGAACAAGATAGCATAAGATTCTATCATACCACCCTGGCACACAATTTAAGATGTACACACTTTTTATTTCTGGAATTTTCCATTCACTATTTTCAGGTCATTGTTGACAACAGGTAACTGAAAATGTAAAAGTGAAATCATGGAAAAAGGGGCTACTGTACTCTAATTATTTGTTTTGGTGTGCAAATTGCCCCAGACTTGGTCAGTGGAAGCTCCTTCTAGCTGACTTCTGCTTTATGTCATTTTCTACCTCGTTCTTTGAGCGTTCCTTTATTTGCTAGCAAACAAACTGTTTGTAAACTTTCAACAATTTCATTGTAAACTTTCCCTGTTTTAGTCCAGGCATCAGGTATTTCTCCAAGGAGCTTTGGTTTTGTTTGGTGGTTTATTTTTTCCTTTTTGTGTGTGTGTGTGTGTTGCGGGGGCGGGTTTGCAGGGAAGAATGGCATTTAGAAACAAAGATTTGGGCATGAGGTGCGTTCATTGCTATGCTGTGTTAATTCTTTTAGAACTTCTCAGAGGATAGAGCTAGGAAATATATAATATAAATACACATATGTGCAAATACGTATTTCAGTATCTACCTATTTAACACCATAGTGTTCATTTTGTACCTTTCATTGTCCATGTTTGTAATTACCTTCTCCAACAGCAAAAAAAAAAATTGCCCCTGTTATCTACATCATCCATACCTATTTCAGTCTTGGAATATGCAGGAAATAATTTTATCTTTCTGCTATAGTAAAAAGACTACTACCACTGGGCACCTGTAATCCCAGTGGCTCAGGAGACTGAGGCAGGAGGATCTCAAGTTCAAAGCCAGCCTCAGCAAAAGTGAGGCACTAAACAACCCAGTGAGATCCTGTCTCTAAATAAAATACAAAATAGGGCTGGGGATGTGGTTTAGTGGTCGAGTGCCCTTGAGTTCAATCCCTGGTGCACCCCTTCCAAAAACAAAGTCTACTACCTGTAATTCATTACTTGTTTGGAGTTCTCTTTGTCTTTAGTCTCAAAGCATATAGTTCATACAATTATTTTTATTTCATTTTTCAGCTGTTCTGAACAAGTATATTTGAAACATAATGGCTCTCTTAGGTAGACTTTGTATCCTACAATTTTGCTAATTTACCTATTGGTTCTGATGGAATTTTGTGGTAGATTTCCTAGGGTTTTACATTACATTAGTACATGTTATGTACTAATAAAAAACAATATATTCTTTTCTTTATAATCTTTAAGTTTTTGTTTTCTCTCGCCTCCCTGCACACTGGCTAGGACCTCTAGTAGAAAGTTGGCTAGAAGTGGTAAAAGCAAACATCCTTTTCTTATTCACAATTTTGGTGAGAAGAAGATTAAAATTTTATCATCAAGAATGATGCTACTAGTCAAATATTTGTTGATATGCCCATTTTCAGGGTAAGGAATTTTCCTCCTAGTCCTGGTTCTCCACTGAGATTTTTGTTTTATAAATGGGATTTTAATTCTGTCCAATGCTTTTCCCACCTCTATGGAATTTATTGTATACTTTCTTTTCCTTTTTTCTGTTAACATTGTGAATGGCCCTGATTGATTTTCAGATGTTAAATTCACCTTGTATTCCTGGGATGGAACCTCATCTGCTCATGGTTTCTCTTTTCATTTATTGCTGAGTCTATCTTTATATATTCTGGCACAACAAGATGTTCAGGACCCCTCATGTACTTTACCCATTCTACCACCACATTTGGGATTCCTTATTTGCCTGTAAGCCCAAACAAAATGGAATGTTATCTTACCTATCTTCTGTCTCCATCCCACGACAGAATGCCTGAGAGAATATTTATGAATATTATTATAAGTATTTAATATTAAGACTAAATGTCTGGCTAGACATGCCACAGTAAAGTCGACCAGTTAGCCAAAACAAAAACAAACAAAACCCTATGCATGCATCTAGAGCTTGCATTTAAGGTGCTAAAAAAACATTTTAGGTCCTCATTTATAAATAAGTGGATAGCCAAAGACACCAGATATTTGAAGAAAGTCTCCAATAAAAGAGAGATCAAAACATACATACAGAGAAAACAAAACCAACCAGATAAAATACAGACAAGAGAGAAAGCAAAACATTTTTAAAAAATTTTTAAATATATAATAAGTACTCTTAGAGTAAAAAGAAAAGATATTGCATACATAAAACAAGAATAGGTGATCAAAAAAGGGAACAGTAATCAAAAGGTAAAGAAATGTTATAAACTCCAATATGAAAAAGAGATGGTAAGAATCAGCATCAATGTAGAAAGGTGAGTTGAGGAAATGTCCCAGAGTAAAGGATGTAATGAAAGAGACAAAAAAAAAAAAAATGATCTAACAAGTATTTGCTGAGACTGCTAGGAGTTACAGAATAAGTAAAGAAAGAAAGCCCAGGACCAGAAATTGCAGCAAAGCCATACAGAACAAAAGCACTTAACAAGTTGTAAAATGAATAAAAATGCTTCAAACCAAGTGGAATTCCTGTGAAACTTCATATGCTGGAGGGTAAGAAGAAGATCCTAAAAACTTCAGGAAAGGGAAAAAAAATCAATTGCATACAACAGATCAAGACTTCAAATGACGTCTGTTGGATCACAGGATAACTGGGTAGCAGTAGTCATTAGAAGACAGCCTGGGAAAATTACCAAGGAAATTAGTTCTCAACTGTAATTCTATACCTAGCCAAACTATCAATCAACCTATCTCCCTCGTTTTGTGCCTCACCTGGTTTCTCCAAGAGCTGGGCCTCTCTGGGCCTCTGCAGGTGGACAGACTCACCTCTCTCTCTAGGTATTGAGTGATCACATTCATGGAAGTCAGCTGCTATTTCCTGTCCGCTCTTTCTCTTTCAAAAGTTAGAACACCTCAACTACCATTGTCTTTTCTTCCATTTTTTTATTCTTGTAATTTTTAATTACAGTTTTAACTTACTTTCCAAGTTTATTTAAATTTTATTTTAAAGGAGTTTTTTTTAAAGGGAAAATAAATAACTTTCTAGTCATTTGGTCATACTTAGCCAGAAGGCTTATAATCAGCCAAATGGAAGGGAAGAATGAAAATATTTCCAGTTACAAAAGTGTTTTAAAGAATCATCTACCTTTTACAGGATTTCCTTCATCAAAATGAGGGTTCAAACCAAAATGAAGAAGACATGGAATTTAGGATACCCAAACAGCAGAGCAAGGAAGAAAAGTTCCAGAGGAAATCTTCTGGCCAGTACTAGGTAACAACCTATCCAAGTTGAAGCAGGAGAATGGAGGGATGAAAGAGATATGCTTTGAAGAAAGAGAAGGAGAAGGAGGAGGAGGAAGGGGAGGAGGAGGTACAGGAGGAAGAAGAAGAAGATGAAGAAGAAAAAGAAAAAGAAGGAGGAGGAGGAGAAAAAGAAGGAGGAGGAGAAGTAGGGGAGGAGGAGAAGTAGGGGAGGAGGAAGATGAGAAGGAAACAGGAAAAAGAGGAAGAGGAAGAGGCTGAAGAAGAAGGAGGAGAAGAAGGAGAGGGAGAAGAAAAAGAAGGAGGAGGAGAAGGAGGAGAGGAGGAGGGGAGGAGAGGGGGAGGGGAGGAGGAGGGGAGGAGGAGGAACAGGAGGAACAGAAGGAGGCAGGAGGAACAGGAAGCAGAAGAAGAAAAAGGAGGAGAAGGAGAAAAAGGAGGAGGAGAAGGAGGAGAAGGAGGAGGAGGAGGAGGAAGGGGAGGGGCAAGGGGAGGAGGAAGAGGAGAAGGAAACAGAGGAGGAAGAAGAGCAAGAAGAAGAGGAAAAGGAGGAGAAATTATGAACTTCAGGAAAACCCAAGTGAATTGCTTGGATTTTCTGAGTTGGACAGCATTCTGTGACAGTGACAAGGTAAAGGATTCCTTGAGAGGAAAGGCTTATTTTGGCTCACAGTTTCCAAGGTTTCAGTCCTTGGTCACTTGGCCACATGCTTTTGGTCCTGTGGTGAGGCAGTACATCATGGCAGGAGTATGTGGCAGAGAAGCTCTGCTCACTTCCTAGCAACCAGGAAGCAAAAAAAGAAAGAAAAAAGAAGGGGCTGAAGCCCCAAAACCCTCTTGAAAGGCACATCCCTGAAGACATAAATTCCTTCCAGTAGGCCCCACCTCCTTAGGGTTCCACCACCTCCCAAATGTGCCTCAGACTGGCAATGATCCCTTAACACGTGGCCCTTTGCTAGACATTTAAGATCCACACCATAGTGGTTGGCCAAACTACAAGTGATATTTGCCTCGTCAGGGTAATGTGAACCCTGGTTATAGATTTTTGAAGCACTAAGATGTAACTTCAGGGAGAGGACAAGGGAGGAGACAGTGAGGGGTCATGGGGACTTCAAAACAAAATTTCCAACTCTCAGTAAGAAAATGTCATTAAATATGATCAAATATTGGTAAATTAAGAAATAGCAACCATAGTATATAATTTGCGGTGGAAGTTAAAATAGTGAACCCTGTTTGAGCGCTCATCCTGGGCCAACCCTATGAATTGGGTAAAATCATTATTCTCACTTCACAGATCACGAAGCCCAGAGGAAAGGAACTCAGAACACAGCTAGCAGTAGCAGAGAAGGCTGTGACCAGGCAGTCTTCCCCAACAACATGATCTACTGTGCTGGAAAAAAAAAAAAAAAAAAAACTGAGTATGGATTAAATAAAGGCCTGGGAGCAGCAACTGGGGCTGGGATGGAGGGAGGAGGGAGATTGAGACAGGAAAGTGCTATTATGTTGTAAACATTTTTTAGCACTGTGACACTTCACTTTTTGCTGGTGATCCATTTATTGTCGCTCCGCTCCAAATTCACCTTTCTTTGCCCTGCTGTGTGATACTGAAGCGGGACCCCGTAACCATTCTCTGATACGCATGCCAAGGCCTCCTTTCTACACGTATGTGAAAGTTCCCCCTGAATATAGTGACTCGAGCTGTATAAGTGAATCTCCATTTACTTAGCGCTTGTGGGCCAGACAATGTTTCATTTAAAAATGTAACCACTGTGTTTCTGTAAAAAAGAGAATTTTCTCATTGCAGCCAGAAATTCTGCCAGGTATAATCTGCAATTTAATTTTAGCCACTGGGGGGCGAGTTAACATTATTTTACAGCCAAATTCTGGAACCGCAAGTTAGAGCTAAAAGAACATAGAGCCCCATTGTGCAAACTTACCGGCTTAGAGATGCCAAAACCAAAAGCAGCCTTGTTAGTTGGTGACTGAAACTGGTCTAAAACACAATTCCGAATTTTTGAAAAATAATCTTTAAAATGACTGATGCTTGCTGTAAGCACTACAAGATACCTGTAGTTCTAACATAAATTAATAAAAATCTTGTATATTTGAAATTCATACATTTGAGATTTTACTTCTTTACACACGAATCTCGATTTCAAAGAACATTATGATCACTATGCTTTTTCTCCACTTTGGTAAAATATGGAAAGTGTGGGTTGCTGCGGAAGCCCAAAATAAATGGCCACACTGCCCTCTGAGCACTGAGAACTGCAAATTCTAGGCAGACAACAGCCCCGGCTTGAAACCGTCCAGAGATGAAATCACCATTCCAACCAGGGGCCTCCCCTCTGCGTGGAAATGCCACGACGTTAATAAGAGAGGCTGATCCGTTCAGTTTGGGAGCTGTCACTGTTCCCCACCGGCACGAGGGTGCATGGGTCACAAGGGCAGTGACATGGACTTGTGTGTGAGTCTCAGTAAGCCAGGACTCCTGCACTTTTAGTTCAAAGCCTGACATTTCCAGTAGCAGCCCTTGGCCTCCCTCATACCCAGAATCACAGGACTGTTCTTAGGAAAGAGAGGTACAAAGAATTGAGCCACCCCCTGGGGTAGCTCAGAAGACACCAGGCAAAGTCTCTCTTCCCAAATGTCTGCTTTCCCACCCTACCCCCACTGAACACGTTACAATTAAAAACCTTATTCGTAAGATCAGAAAGACTTTCATAGCTCCGGAATCCCCCCGGCCACAATATCAACCGTATGTGGCAATTTGCACTTACACTATTATCATGTGATGAAGACCTGCCGGAAAGGGTGTGGGCCACACCCTGGATCTGAAGCCAGGACACAAACAGCAGCAAGAGTTCCCCAAAGTCGAAGCAAGAGGTACTCAATGCAGAGTGGTCCAATGCATGGATTTGCCCAAAGGAGATCCGCTCTCAACAAAATCATTATCTCTCTTTTCTCTCTCTCATATCTCTCTCTCTCTCTCTCTCTCTCTCTCTCTCTCTCTCTCTCTTTCTCTCTCCCCCCTCTCCCTCTCTCTCTCTCCCCTCTCACCTATATCTCTCTCTTAAAGAGACATTAAATGTCAATAGAGGATTTTGCTTCTAATTAAGCTTGGCAAGGAAACAGTAGAATTCTGTATTTTTTTTCTTACTACTAAAACCATGCCCATACTCCTGAAAACTGCAGTTTTCACTCAGTTGTCAGAATCTGTAGGCCCTTTTATCAGACAACCTCCCACATTTTTTGGCCTTTGTAGCCTGGTACTCTCTGTCTCTCTTCAGATGCATTTGAGGTCTTATCTCCCACCATGAAGACAATAATATCATGAAGTCCTTTCCTGAAGTCTTCCTTCTGTACATATTTGTTGGCCTAGCAACTGTCCTTAGGAGAAAATAAATATATACACATTTGATTTGGGGAACAAATTATTGCTGATGCTAATCGGTACTTGTTTGTTCTTTTTTTCATTTATTCCTGAAACAAGAAATCATTGAGCACCAATCATGCTCCGGGCTCTGGGAATGCTAAATCAATGAGTATCACCCAGGCTCTTAGCTGTTTCCAGTCTTGTAGAAGAGGCAAACACTTGCTCGCAATCCATCGTGATTAGGTCCAAGAATAAGAGGTGCAGGGGCTGGGGATATAGCTCAGTTGGTAGAGTGCTTGCCTTACATGCATAAGGCCCTGGGTTCAATCCCCAGCACCAAAAGAGAGAAAAAGAGGTGCATAGATTTAAATTCTCTGACAGAGGAGGTGAAGCATTCATATGCTCTCCAATCACCAGCACAGCCAGGAGCATTGTTTCTGCAGTTATGGAAGATCTCATCTGAAACCCACCAAGGTCGGTGGGGAATGAATGGAGAATGAGCTGGGAATGAGTCAAAAGCCTATAATCTAATGACATCAGACCCATCCAATAGGCAGCAGAGTTCAGCTAAAGCTCTGGGAACTCAACTAGACTCCCTAGGCATTGGAGGATCAAATCAAGCTACCTGGGTCCATGTGCAAGAGAACACACACAGCCCTTCCCACAGACCCTGGTGTGCAAATAGAAAGGAGCCTTCACTGTGGCCTTGCTTTGTTTTGGCTAAGCAGCTGGTTGCAAATTCCTTACTGTTATTGGATTGCAGGGTCATTGAGAAGTCTGACTCCTGCCCCACCCGCCTCTGAGTATTTGCCATTTGCAGATTGCTGTAAACTTGATGTTCTAGCACAGAAGGGAATGTTCTCTTCAGGCAAGAGAGCGACCAGCAGGGCTGAGCTGTGCCCAGCGCTGCACCTGGCATCCTTGCCCAGCGTACCCATTAGCAGAGGAGATAAAGCAGAAACTCAAAGAGCACCAGTGGGCAGAGGGAGGGAGATGGGAAGAGGGAAGAAAAGGACTAATGTGGTCAGGATACAGAGTGCAGACACTGAATGAGAGGGGCCTCTTCCCTCAGTGGAAATCTCTGGAGCACAGCCATTCACCCTACACAGGACGACTGGAAGTGGGAAGAGTAGCTGCTGCCACACGCCTTTGAAATTTCAGATCCTCTTTGTTTCCTCTGTGCAGAGGATCTGCCAAACCATCCTGAGTGGGGAAATGCGGGGTCTGGTTTCTATCTTTGAGTCCTTGGCATTTAATACAGTATTTCACACACATGAGATGTGAGGGAGGGAGGGAAGGAAGGAACAAGGGACAGATAAGGCTCAGATGTTTTGTAGCTCCTGTGTTCAGTTCAATAATTCCCAGCAGCAATTCAGTGTGTGTGTGTGTGTGTGTGTGTGTGTGTGTAATTTGGGATTTGAGTCACTAGGGGGAGCCAGAGGAATGCAAGAGAACGAACTACTTCCTTATCAGGCAAGATTAGAAATCAGAATTAGATTCTTCAGACTTCCCCTTAATTCAAAATGCGTATCCTGCCTTTAGTCAGAGTGTAATGTGTAAAGTTATATGAAATAATGAGCAGAAATTCCGCAATGTATAATTATTGAGATAAAGTCATAGAGGGGGACTCTCAGGTCATTTGGTGAAGGACTCTCAGCAGACAGGTGACTCTGTAAGCTCTCTAGTATGCAGCCTCCACCAAAGTGCTTGACCTCTTGAAACTCCAGTCTCTTCATCAGTAGAAGGGTGACAGTGATTATGCCTACTTACCAGGTAACTGTATGGAGCATATATGTTAATCAAGAAAAAACTCTCAAAAAAACAGTGAAGACCCATAATGTGTATAAATTCACTTATTATTATTAACCATGCATTCAAGCCATGAGATTGTCTACTTAGTTAAGTTCTCACAGTTCTCTGGTGAGAGAGTCCACAGACAGTAAGTTCTGGAAACGCAGAAACTATAGCTATTTGCTCTTAAGATGGAACTTAGCAGATAAGAGATAATTCTGAGTTTCCCAAGTGAGTGAGTAAAATACTTATGTGTAGAAAAATTATAAAATTTGCCAGCCAAAAAGAGCTCTATTTTTCATTTTTACTGGAAGGAGACACTGTTTATAATTATTCCAGGAAACAGAAAAGCAGCACTGACCTGGGCCTGCTGACACACAGGATATACACAGGGCCGGTCTACTGATGTCGCACTCACTCTGCTGTGAGGGGGTGCAGGGCATGCTGTCCAGCGCTGGGCACTGTCCTGAACACATTAGGCTCTGAGTCTCCGCATCTTCCTGACAAACCCATGAGGTCAGTACTCTGATGAACTATTTCCAATAAATATCTGATGACTGCCTGCTGTGTGTCCCAATCTTATAGAATCTTGGAATGCATCAGTAAAAACCGTAAAACCAAGATTTCTGTCCTTTAAGAGTGCAGGATGAGGAAGACAGTAGTAAATAAAAAGCATAGTAAGTAAGGATATTGCTCGTTAGGCTGTTAATAGTAGGCCAAAAGGTAAAGCTGCTGCTGCGAATAAAAGACAAGGGCCCAGGGAATTCGAGAGTCTTCCATAAGGAAACAGGTAGAGAAATGCCACATAAACTGCCCCCGTCTCCATCTGGTTAGTGACAGAGCCCCAAATCTAACCCAGGCAACCGCAACCGGGCCCCAGTCCCACCTTCAACTTCAACACTGCTTTCTCTTTCAATTCTGATATATATCTCATCTTGCTACCTATGCAAATGTGTTTCCTCCTTACATGGTGAAGAGGACAAAATCTGACAACCCCTCAGACTTGGTATCCTCCGGTCTTGCCAGCCATGTGTCACCCTGATGACTGGATTGAGTCTCCACTAGCCACCCAGCCCCTGAGTTGCTTGTCTACTCAGTGGGAATGGCCACAGTCCCTGTTCCACCTAGCCAACGATCTGCTCATGAGTTTGGGGAAGTGGCCAGACGAGCCCACCAGCCAGGACTAAACAAATGACTCTGAGGGGGAGGGCCAGGCTTCCCGAAAGTCTAAATTGCTTGAACTAATGGTGGCAATTAAGCGTGTTTGCACCACTTAAACCGCATGATGTCCCACTTCCCCTTTTCCTCCCCAGCTCCCCTGCCTCCCTGCTCTGCTCCCTCCCCTGCTTCTCACCCTTACTCATCTTAGGACTCTGGTGAAACTTCAGAGTGGTTATTCAACCTGTCTCAAGACACCCTGTGCAAAGAGAGAGATAGAGAGGGAGAGAAGGAGAAGGAAGAAAGGAAGGAAGGACCAACTTGCTGGCTCCCCACGGCTGTTGCTGCCAAAAGCCCCCAGTAGCCTCAGGTGAGTCAGGAGCACGAGGTTTTAATTTGAAATCCAGTCTGCAGAAAGAGTTTGATCATATTCTTCACATCCTGAGTGTGTGCCATGGTTAAATGCTCCAGCTGCCAGTCTGCACACCACCTAGGGAGAAAATCAGGGCAGATGTCCACGAGGGCCCACCATGTGCAAGGTGCTGTGCTCACAATTATTCACTCACGTGGACGCTGTGGTTTCACCCAGATCTGTCTCTCCTTTTCATATCTATAAGGTGAAGGAGTGCCAGTGTACACTCTCCAGAAATTCACTTGGAAAATTCTGACTAGTCCCTGGCAGGACTTTGAGCATCCTGAAAGCAGAGACTCTCTCTCATTTCTCGCCTCCTCCCAGCAGGTAGCACAGGGAGGAAATGATGGCCACTGAACCAATCAAAGTTCTGAAATAAGACTCTTCAAGGTTTCAGCATCCAGGCAAGGCTGACTCATGCTCATCAAAAATGTGAAGAGGTGTTATTCAGCTTTCCAGCTGTTTAACAGCTGGACATGTAAAGCTTTTTGACTTCTGCATTGATTGAGCTCTGCAAAACTTTGAAAATCTTCAAATACACAAACATATCTTCAAATACACAATCAAATCATATGACGGCCATTTATTTTTAAAAAGCAACATCTTTTAACTTAAACCGAAGGACTCGCACTTTCTAATTTCAGAACTTACTACAAAGCAATAGCAATCGAGAGGAGACGATAGATCAATCGGGTGTCATCCTGGCACAAGACGGGACATGTAGATCAATGGACTAGAACAGAGTTCAGAAATAAGCCCTTACATTTATGGTCACTGATTTTCAACAAAGGTGCCAAGGGTATTCAATGAGGGAAGAATAGCCTTTTCAACAAATGAGGCTGTGAACCACTGGGTATCCTCATTGGGAACAATTAATTTGGACCCCAACCTCATGCCATGTACAAAAATTAACTCAGAATGGATCACAGACCTAAATATGTGAAATAATATTATAAAACTCTTAGGAAAAAACAGAGGACTAAAACTTCATGGCCATTGCTTGGGCAGAGATTTCTTAGACACAACACCAAGAAAAGCACAAATGAAAAAAAAAAAAAGATGATAAATTGGACTTCATCAAAATTAAAGATGTTTGTGCTTTAAACAACTCTGTCGAAAAACTGGGAAAAAAATTTGCAAATATCACATATGATAAAGGCCTCATGTTAAATCCTAGCAGATGATAAAGGGAATTAATTGTTAGATGCTGGAATTTAAAGGTGATTTTAACCTGTAATCTCAGCTAGCGGGAAGACTGAGGCAGGAGGATTTCAAGTTGAAGGCTGACCTCAGAAAGTTAGTAAGACCCTGTCTCAGAATAAACAGGGGTCAGTGGTAAAACACCCTGGGTGCTTTTTTTTTCAGTTGTGAAAAATATACATATACAAAATATATACATACAAAATATACCATATACAAAAAAAAATTTTGAAAATGTATTATCCATTTACATATGATAATATTAGCATGTAAGATCCTAGAACAGAGATGATATCATTATCAGTAGCTATTTGCTATGGAAAATTATGGAAATGGGAAGCAAAAGGATGACCTTGGAAAAATTGACTCATGTTGTGCACTGAGAGATAGGATCTCAAGGATACAAATGACAGTGAGAGTCGTGCCATCCTGGGCCAAGGAAGACCTTCAGGAAATGATCATAAAAGGAGTGGAAGATGTGTGTCTGGGGAATGTGTTCTATCAACCCCTCTTATTTTAACACAATCAGTATTTGATTTCAAAAAGAAAATAGATTAGATAGAAAAAGAAAGTAGATATTTGGGTTATAATTCTTACTCATCACTCCAGGAGATAAGTGACAGATTAGAAAAATGACTGATCTGGGTCAAAGACTCAAATTGTCTGTGGTGTGGTGTGTGCTCCATGAATTAGCACACAAACTAATGTGTGAATTAACACACAAACTGCAGACTCTAGAGAGAACCCCACACAAGGAGGGCAGACAAGGAGGGCCTACTGAGCGTCAAAGTCAGATTAAGCAGGATTGTGCTGACCCCACTTACCACCAAAGATAAGGAGTAGACTGAAAGGCACCTTCACAGATGAATCAGAATTTAGTAGTTATATACAAATGGTTTCCTTTTGATTTGAGAAATCTTTCCTCCCCACATCTTCGCTGTTTCTTTTAGCTGAAGTATGCTGATCATCTACCTCATGCCAGACAGTGTGCAAAGAACACAAATGGATACAGCAAGAGGTGACACATGCTCTAAGTCTAACGTGTTGTGGGGAAATTATGGGAGAATAAGGCACCCTCCAAAACTACTCTTAGACCTCAGATCCTGTGAGATGGCCCTGAGACAATTGATTCCAGACCAGCACTTCCTCCTGCATTCTCAGACTAATGGGTTGTTTTTCTACAAAAGATCTCCGAAATCAGGAGTCAACATAACTGCAGCCCAGGTACACCAAACCAGCCCACTTCCCATCTATGTCAATAAAGTTTTATTGGAACAGTCACATTCATTCACTCAGATATGATCCACAGCCACTTTCATACTACAGTGTCAGAGTTGAGTAGACAACTTGCCCACAAAATGGAAAATATTCACCATCTGGACCTTTATAGAAAAAATCTGCAACCCTTATACTAAGAAAAATATTCAATAGATTTAATAGCAAACACTTTATAGAAAGAAAACTATAAAACCTAATAAGGTCCCTTAAAGGTGTTCTAAGTAAAGGAAAGCAGAGAACATGACAAAAAGACAATAACGTGAATATATACCGATCCTCCCAAAAAATTAACATACAAATTTAATGCCTTTCCAATTGACATCTCAATGGGGTTTAGGGATTATTTTGGTTGTTGAGATTTTTGCTTTGATTACTTGCTGTTTGCTTAAAAACAAAGAATAACAATCCAAATTTAAAAGAGGGGGACTTACTCCAGAAGATCTCAAAAAATAGTTTAAAGCTATTATAATACAATAAGCATGGTATTGACAAGGTAGACTAATAGAGAATCCAAAAACTGGAGCTCTGTGTAAGAACTGAATATATGAAAAAGGTGGTGTTTCTATTTTGTGGGAAAAAGATGAATCACATAATGCTATTGGCAAACATTTGGGAAAACATGGTGAATTTAACATAGGTATCTATTTTCATACCTAAATCCCCCCCCAAAAAAATCCCTCAAACAATATCAAAACAATTTTTTTTTAAGAGTAAACCTTCAAGGACAGGGATGATAGTAGAATCTACAATTGCAATAATATTTTGGAAGTCAACAATCCCGTAAAGGAGGTGGTAAAGACCAATTCAAAGGAAGAAAAAGCCTAAAACAAAGCATGCAGTGCAGATTCTCCCAGAGGCTCACACGTTTCATATATCTAGATAAAAATGGGGATAAAGGAAGGGCTAACCTAAAATGAGAGATTATTGGAAGTCTGTCTTTTCCCCACCACCCCCCAGTAGCTAGCCTGATAGTTCTTCCTACTTTCTCAAAAGACAGGTTTATATTCAAAAGAGGATAAAACAGAGCATTTAGATTTTTACTGGTGTAAAGAAAACTAAGAAAGGGTAGCATATAGAGCATGGATATGCTAGACAAAGGGATGATATGAGATGTATCGAAAACCAAGAAAATGTGTATAGAAAACCAAGAAAATGAAATATCAAGCTTGGTAGGTATTTGGGGTTTTTGCTTTGTTTTGTTTGGTTTGGTTTGGTTTTGCAGTGCTAGAGATCCAACCCAGGGTCTTGCACATGCTAGGCAAGTGTTCTACCACTGACCTACATCCTCAGTCCTTTAGGCTTGGTTTAATTCCAGAAAGAAACACAAAGAAAAAATACATAAAATTTAATGTTAAGGGAAGGGTATATGTGGGCTCTCTATGCTATTCTTCTTACCACTTTCTACATGTCTAAAATAACCCCAATAGAAGAAATAACCATATTGTGTGGGTAGACAACACCTCCCACCTACTGAAATTCATACCCCTGGACTACCCCTCCCCTTGAGTATGGGCAAGACCTGTGCTTGGCTTCTAACCAATGGAATATGACAAGATGACAGAACGAGTGTGGTCAGGTTACATGAGATCAAAGCAGCCATCTCGCTGGATTCAATCAGTCTCTCTCTCTCTCTTTCTTTCTCTCCCCTTTGCTGGCTTTGAGGAAGCAAGTGGCCATGATAGGAAGCCCCACATGACAGGGAATTATGGATGTCCTCCAGAGCTCAGGGTGGCCTCCATCAGTGAACTGGCCATCAGTGAACTGGCAGGGCTCTCTTGTGAACAGCTGCAAGGGAATGAAGTCTTCTGACAACCTGAGTGAGCTTGGACTTGGATCCTTCCCCAGGAGAGCCTCCGGTGAGGCTGCAGCTCAAACCAACACCTTCCTCGCAGCTTTGCAAGACCCTAAACAGAAGGTGCAGCTCCCCTCCACCCACAGAAACCAGGAAATTATAATGCGTGTTGTTTTCAAGTTGCTAAATTTGTGGTAATATTGTATGTCTCAACAGACAGCGCTACAAACTCTCTATTGTTAACTGTGGATTAGACCTCCTGACTCACTTCTAATGACTAGAATACGGGAGTCCCTCTTATCCATGGTTTTGCTTTCTATGGTTTACTACCCACAGCCAACCATGGTTCAAATATATTAAATGGAGGGGCTGGGGTTGTGGCCAGAGGTAGAGTGCTCACCTAGCACATGTGAGACACTGGGTTTGATGGTCAGCACCACATAAAAATAAATAAAATAAAGGTATTATATCCATTCGCAACTTAAAAACAAATAAAAAATGTAGTTTTAAATTATTTGCTGTTCTGATTAATGTGATGAAATCTTGCACTGTACCACTCTGTCCAGCAGTGAATTTCAATCATCCCTTTGTCTAGCATATCCATGCTCTATATGCTACCCACCCAGTATTGTCAGGGTTTGATGATCCAGGATCACCCCAAACAAATGATCCTCCTTCTGACATATTGCTAGAAGATCAATAGTGCTCGAACACTATGTCACAACACCTATGCTATTCATCTCATCCTATAGGTATAGAATCATCTCATATCATCCCAAGAAGGGTGAGTGTAGTACAATAAGACAGTCTGAGAGAGAGACTGCATTCACATAACTCCTATTATAATAGATCATAATAATTATTCTATTTTATTATTAGTTATGGTTACTTTTTTACAGCATCTAATTTATAAATTCAGCTCTATCATAAGTATGTGTGTTACCAGGTTTTCACTACTGTAACCCATACCTGAGATAAATCAACTTATGAAGAGAAAAGTTTTATTTTAGCTCATGATTTCAGAGTTTCCAGTCAGTGATAACTCTCTCTGTTGCTTTGGACCTGAGGAGAGGCAGCATCTCCCTTGGGCACTCATAGTAGGGCAAAGTCACTCACCTCATGGCCAGGATTAGAAAGGGAGAGATGGGAAGGGCCCAGAGTCATGCTATTCTCTTTGAGGACACAGCGCCAGTGACCTAATACCAGGTGCCACCTTTTAAAAGTTCTGCCACCTTCCAATAGACCAAGCTGGAGACCCAGCCTTTATCACTTGGATCTTTGGAGGACACTCCAGATCCAAACCATGTCTGTGTGGATGAGTAGGAAAAAAGGATAGTATGCATAGGGTTTGGCTCAAGTGTCCATAGGGGGTCTCAGGATGTATTCCCCACAGATAAGAGGAGACTACTGTTGGGAAAAAGTGATGGGAAGTCACTTCTGAGGTTAGAAAGCAAAAAGACCAACTTCCATCTTGTTCTTTCCTTCCCTCACTCAAAAGAGCTGTTGTGTTGTGGACTGTCCTATGGAAAGGCCCTTTGCAAAGAGTTGGTACCTCTGGCCAATAGTCAGCAAGGACCCCAGGCTGCCCACAGCCACATGAGTGAGCTTGAAATGAATCCTTCCCCCTGCTGATCCTGAGGACATGTTGGCCTGAGCCAGGAGCCTGAATGAGAGCCTTTCAAGAGACCCAAAGCCGGAGATCCCAGCTAAGCCACACCTGGACCCCTGACCACAGCACAGGGAGATGATAAATGCTTATCATCCTAAGCTGCTCAGTGATGGGGTGATTCATTGTATGGGAGTCAATGACCAATGCAATAGACTCCGAGACTCGACTCTGAATACCTTTTACGTAATCGAACTGAAGTAAAGTACTAAACCATGGTCACAGCTCGGGAGGCTAAGGGACAGGAAAGTTGTGAACTTTCTCATGGCAGAAGCCCCACTTCCATGGAGGAAAGTGAAACAATAGGATCAAAGACCAAAATAAAAAGAAGCAGCAATGATACAAGGAGTGAAAGTGACTGTCCCTGTAGGAGAAGTGCTGGTGTTTGAATCCTGAGCCTTGTATAACTAGGTGACAGTTTAAATTTAGTATACGTGTACCTTTGACAAAAATTTAAACTAAAAAAATTTAGGGGCTGGGGTTGTAGCTCAGTGGTAGAGCACTTGCCTAGCATGTGTGAGGCCCTGGGTTCAATTCTCAGCACCACATATAAACAAATAAAGGTCTATCAATAACTAATATATATATATATATATATACACACACATATATATATAAATAAATAAATTTTTAAAAAATTTAGTTACACAATCCAGATGTGATGCTTTGGTCTACTCAAAATTTCTCGTTCAGTCTTTCACAAAGTTGAAACTGAGTAATTTCCTCTTAATAAGTTTCCCTTATATCACATTAGGACCATTGAGGTCCCACTTAATCTTTTCTAGTTCTCACAATCTCAAATTTTTTCTCTTTATATTATATTTATATTTATATTTATATTATATTTATATTTATATTCTCTTTATATATAAAATGTCTATTTCCCTCAATCTCTAATCCTTTAATCCTGTCTTTCCTTTGCGTGTTCAGGTGTTCGTACGGGCACGTGTGTTGTGTATTACGTGTGTGTGTGTGTGTGTGCGTGTGTGTGCGTGTGTTTACATGCACACATGCTCCACAGGATCATCTCCACTTTCCTCTTTTGCCTAATAAAACAGGGAGTCCCACGTTGCATCTGCAGCACCTTGCCCTCTAGCCAGGGCCTGGCAGAAAAAGGCACCCAGGTCATGCTGGGTAAAGCAAGGCGCCTCCAGCCCGGGCATACTTTCCACCACCGTGGCCTGGAAAGTACCTCAGCAGATGAGGCTGAAGGGGAGGTAGCAGGAACACCTCTGGCTAAGGAGCCTGCTCAGCCCTGGTGCAGGACTGTGGCTTTGGGGCTCAGCATCAAGCTCCACGAGACAAGGACCAGGTAGCACAAGGCTGATGGCCAACAGGGCAGAAAAGAAGCCAAAGGAAAACTATATTCAGCACAGGCCAGTGACAAGCTCAGCGGAAGCACCCACAGAGGAGGAAGTGCCAGTCACTAAATATTTCACCACTCCTTCCCAAACAAACAGCCCTGGGAGGGAGGAGGCCAGTGAGGGAGGGGAAGTGAGGAAGGGGCCTCCAGAGTGACCTCTGCTTTGGGAGCTTCTGTGGACCAAAGCCCAAGGCAAAGACACTCTCAGCCAGCCAGGCAAATTCCTGTTCATTTGGGCCTTTGGATGCAGCCGGTGCTCCAGAGTAAACAAACCCTGAAGTGAATCGGAAGTGCTAATGCTCTATGGGAGGTGGGTGCACTCCCCAGGCAGCAAGACTGATGGGAAGGAGGAACACAGGAACAGGGCAAAGCAAATACATAGCTCCTGCTGCCCGGCTGTCCGCAGCCTCAAGGGAAAGCACAGTTCAGTTGCATGAGAATCTCAGGCAAGGTCGAATGGCATTACTATACCTGGAGCCATTCTAGGATGGCAGGGGAGAGGTGGGAGAGAAGCGACAAGAGTTTGCAGTGCTCCTGTGTCACTGGTCACAGCTCACTTCATGGAGCACAGTCCAGCCCCACAGTGTCAGGCTGTTTTCACTCCATGGTATTTTAATTCACCAGTATTTCTAGGTTGAGCCTCCAGGGCCATCAGGTGGCTGCTGGGAGCCCAGATCCCACACCTCACAGTGGGGCACCTCCTCTGAGTCTGGAAGTGGTGAGAGTGGCCAAGACCACCATGAGACCATCAGGTTGCTAGTGGAGATTAGGAGACAGACTGTTAAGTTCCCATGACTGAGCTACATCTGAGGGCTCTGGGGTAGCAGGCAGGCAGGGCCAAGAGAGGGTGGGGAGGTGCATGCATACATCTGACCCAGTGTGCCCTTTGTTAGTAAAGTGATCTGAGTTGTATGTACTTAGAGCTACACACACACACACCTAACTCAAGAAATATGCTTTTAACACAAGGATTAAAATTGCATTTGTAACTTTTTTAAAAAAAGTCTCTTCTCCAGGACTCAGGGTTTAAAAAAATGCCTAACTCAAAATTAATACTGGGTTACTCTCACCTTCATCTTACCTCCTCACCTCCCAGTGCCACCTATAATCACATGCAAAATCAGCTCAAGTTGAAGTTTATTATTGCTTCATGCAAGCCAGCCTCAAGCAGTCTTATTACAGCATCCCCCATCAATCACGAAAACATCCCTTACTTCAACATTTCCATATCCCAAACCTGTTTATCCCATCCAGAGGTAAAGCACTCTCCAACTCTGTGCCCCAATTATGCTACTAGGAAAATGTGACCACTACAGTCACAGCACTAGGGTTATGTCAAAAGCAGGTAATTGCCCAGCCCGGTTCCCACAGCTCTGCATTCTCATTGGGGACGACTCTAGATTGGACCTGAATGACCTCCAAGGCCCATGTGTGAAAGGGCATGTGCTCTCCGGTCCACAGCACTATTGGGAAGTGGTGGAGCCTTTAAGAGGTGGGGCCTCGTGGGAGATCTTAGGTCACTGGGGCATGCCCTTGAAGGGATTGGAGGACTCTGTCTCTTCCTCTTTCTTTCACTTCCAGCCATGGGGTGATGGCTTCCTCCACCACACACTCCACCATGGTATGCTGACTAACAACAGGCCCAAAAGCAACAGGCCAAATGACCATGGACAAAAAACCTCCAAAACTGTGAGTCACAGTAAACTTTTTTCTCTTTAGAAGCTGATTATCTCGGGTATTTGCTATAATATCAGAAAGCTGACTCACACAGGAAATGTTTACAAAAGCTTTATAATGCTTTTTTCCTTGGAATACTTGGAAGTACACAGCCTGGGCAATGGCATGTAAAGTTCAACGTGCTTCGTTGCACAAAGTGGCATGAGAATTTGGCTATAAGGGAGGCCGTGCATGTCATGGGCAGAGTTAGACTGAAAGCCGGGATAATTGGGTCCTGGTTTCTGCACAGGCCCTAACAATCTGTGTGACATCAGGTGGATCAGCCAACTTCTAAAAGTTCTCAGTGTTCTCTCTGTAGAATGAGGGTGTTAAGTCAGGTTCCTGCAGAGCTAACATCCTGCGATTCTATTTTATCATGACTAAGTAAGAAAACTCTGTACTTTGAAAGGTTATTTCCTTCACCTTTCAAAAATCCAGAGTTCTTAAAATTCCTGTTGAGAGGCACAGTGCTTACTGCTTCTTGCAGACAGAGGACAGAGCATCCTAACAAAGCCACTGAAGGCTTGGCTGTCATAATGGAATACCAAGTTCTTGGTCATTCCAATGACTCCTGAAGCCATGCGATTAGAGACTCAAAGTCCCACCACCTGGACTGGCTACCCCCACAGTACCACGCCAGCCTACTGCCTGCTGTCAGATTGTCTGTCAGTAAAACAGGCTGAGTGGTGCCTACTGGACCCTGCAAGAGGACTCTGATGCTGAGCCATCCCTCAAAAATGTACACCCAACATATATAGGTTTGCTCCTTCTCCATCCATTCATCCCCGGATGGACACTTAGGTTGATTCCACATCCTGATTGATGTGACTAATGCTGTGATAAACATTCAATGCAGGTATCCTTTTTTAAAAAATATACAATTTTATTTAATATCCAGTATTTGCTAGATCAAAGCTCAGACCTAAAAGTTCTCATAAAGAAGTTTCCATTTACCCCTTTTTTTTGTAAAACTGTGGTAAAATGCACAAAACATAAAATGTTCACAGTATAAACCGTCACTACCATCTAGTCCCAGGATTCTTTTCATCTTGCTTAACTGAAATTCTAGTCCATAGACAAGAACTTCCTGATACTTAACTCTTGGCCAGAAAATTCCATTAAATGGAAACCCCCATTCTCAAGAAAAAGACTGAGGTTCTATTCTTGTGCAGAATCAAATCAGGCCTATCTTTTTACATTTTTACTTCATATTCAAGCGTGGCTTATACATTATGCTTATGCAAGACTACTATTTTGTTCCAGAAGTCATGCTTAATCTTTTATCTACAAGCCAATGTTGATGCAGGTGCCTTTTTGACATGTTGATCTCATTTCCTTTGGGATATACCCTGCAGTGGGATTGCTGGTTCTATGCTAGTTCTATTTTCAGTTTTAATTTTTTTCTTTTTTTTTTTAAAAACATGAAAATCTATGATTTGTGACAACATGAATGGACTTGGAGGACATTATATTAACTGAAATAAGTCAGACACAGAAGAAAACAACATATGATGTCACTCATAAATAGAATCTTTCAAGTTGATCTCATAAGAAATGAGAATAGAACACTTTATTTCATTGCATAATTGTCAGATTTCATGCTAAATTTTCTTGTCAGAAATGGGGTGCAACCATTCAAGGAAGCTTTTTAAAATTGTTCTGGTATTAATTTTTAAAAATCATTTATTACAGGACTAGGATTGTAGCTCAGCGGCAGAGCATTTGCCTAGAACGTGTGAGGTACTGGGTTTACTCCTCAGCACCACATAAAAATAGTAAATAAAATAAAGGCATTGTGTCCATCTACAACTAAAAACTTTATTTAAAAAACTAAACTGTTTTTGGTGCAAGATTAAGATGCATAGAATACTCATGAATACACATTAATGTAGTGGTGGTGATATGTATGTAGGGTTACACAGGAGAGGAAAGGGTAAAAGGATCAACTTGTATAATGTTACACTTAGACATGAAGAACCGAAGTTCCAGTGTGCTGTGGTATGTATCCCACAAGAGTTAGAAGAAAGGAATTTGAATGCACTTTCCATAAAGGAATCAAAAAGTCACAGGTGCATGCATGAATCAACATGTTCTGCCTCATAAAAATGTAGAAACATTGTGTCGATCAATTTTTTTAATTAAAAAAAAAGTATGCATACTGAAAGTTCATCTTAAAACACCTGCAAATATTCTGCTTGTTCTGCCCATCAGCCCATTATAGGAAAAGCATAATAACCAAAAAGGGAGACTCAAAGATCAAGAAAGACAAGAATGAACAAACACCAGGCTGGATGGACTGGTGGGCTCATGGCGGGACCTGATGTGCACTACATGGAGACCAGAGAAGGGAAGTTCACCCACCTGCTCCATGTGGGAGTCATGGGTGGGGTCACAGTGCTCACCTGGGAAGTGCAAGCCCATCCACATCCTCTAGATATCCCTTCAGAAAATGTGAACCTGGTGGTTTGGTCACTGCATGTTGTTTACCTGGAGGTAAGGTTAGGCCAATTTGAGTAAACACTAAATATGGAATTAGTGATGAAGGACTCATCCAAACTTGAAGAAGGAGACTCTAAACCTGGATAGAGCTTAGATTTCCTAAAGGTAAATAGGGAGTGACTTTCTCACTGTTCACAGTAGCTCTTCGAATCTAAAGAACACTGGGCAGTCTCTGTGGATGATGTCAGATGTAAAATTGTTAATATAAACTAACAGGAGTCACAGCAAGCTTTGGGGTCTCATTAGAAAATCTGAAGTTCTCATGATGCGCACAGGTGTTTGTGTGTGTGTACATGCATGTATGTGTGTTTACATGCGTGTGCGACTCTATAGAAAGTGACATGTGCTCTCTTACTTTCCTTCACTGTAGCACATTCGTTCCACTAAGAGGCTTTATGGTGAATGCTTAGCTGTGTTCACATTTTAGGTGCTTCCTTAGGCAATATTTATAATAGGTGGCATTACAGGGTTCTAGCATGAGAAATTTTTCCAAAATCCTTCATTCACGAGCTTGCAATTATCCGTGCAAGTGAAGTGAGGAGCACTAGATAAAGGGCAGGGATTATGGGTATCTTTGGGGCCAGAAATCACGTGAGGATTGGCTAAGTACCAAAACACAGTGTGTAGAGAGTGGATTAGGGTGTGAGGGCTAACAATTGAAATGCAGAGTGATCCTTATTACAGTGGAAATGTCACTGGCCTGGAAAGCAGAAGACCTGAGTTGGGGTCTCATCACTACCTCTCTACCCGAGGTAAATACAAAGTACCTAAAATAAGGGAGCAGACCTTGTGACCTCTTTGCTCCCTCCCAGCTCTGAAATCCTTATCTATAGAACCATGGGGATTTCCCTGGACATGGTATTGACATCTTTGCCAAAGGCAACAGCAGAAATTTGTCATAGAGTCTCATGGAACCCTACAGACAATGCACCTTCTAAAATAAATGTGTACTGACTCAGGTAACCCATCCATCAATAGGCTTCATAAATATTCATTTTACACACTCTTTCTATATAGATTAATGATGTCATAAAAATAGTGTGCATGACTCAATGGAAAATGAGTGACTACCTGCGACCTTGCCAGGGTAAAAGTCATAATTCAGGTGTGGAAAGCTTTCTATCAGACTTCCCAATGAATAGCTCTAGAGGGATTCTGTCTCCTTTTTCTACAACTTGAGAGGGATGTAAGGAGTTCATAAAACAAAAGATATCAGCATGCACATGTTGATGTGGCAAAGGAGACTCAGAATGCAGAGGGGGCAAAGCCAGTGAGTGGCTTAATGACATCTCTAAGGACAAAAAGGGCTGATTCTGCCAGATTCCTGACCTGTTGTTCTCCTGTCTACAAAGAATAGTTTTGCTTCATTTCTTCATCAAGCCCCATTTGAACTGGAATCTCCAAGAAGATTTTAAAAACACCTGCACCTTAGAAATTCTGACTTGATCTGTCTGGTGAGAAGGTAACAGACCAGAGCACATCCAGGCATGCTTAGGCAGCATGGCCAGGGCTTCCCAGGCATCATTCATTAAATATTTAGCTCCGTTGGAAACATTAATGGTTCCCTAAGAGTGAAGCAGGTGTTCTGAAACCCGAGAGCCGACCAAGGGTGATCTGAGGATCTCAGATGCTGTGGGGTGACTGCTGGGGCAAAGAAGATGCCTCACACCATTGCTCAGAGTTTGGATACCTACCTTCTCTAAGAAAATTGTGGGCAAGATTTCTACCTCCTCTTTCTTTTTTCTTGGCTCTCTTTCTCAGCTTTCCGGTCTTAGACAAACTTGCATTTCAGAGATTTTGCCTGCTCCCCTACAAAGTGGAAGCTCCTTGAATGGAAAGACTGTCTCAGTCTGCTCCTACGGCATCTAATAAGGACAAGGTCATCTATAAATGCAAGCTCACTCCCCACATGGAAAAGCAAAGCCCCCAGGGAGCCAATAACCACAGCTCTGCTTCCCACTCCCATCTGAGAGCCCTGGCTTCTGTCCTCACAGCCAAAACATCAGCACTGGGGATGAGAGGCAATTTTTCAATTTCTTTTGCTGGGAAAAGTTGCATCTTACTTAGATTCCAAATTCACAATGGGGCTCCACTCCCTGTGTCTTGTGATGCGAAGCAGGACATTCCTGCACGGCATCATTGAACATCCCGTGCACTCCCTCCCCATAAACCCAGGGACCTTAAGGCCTCCACCAGCCCTGAGCCCAGCTCTCAGCATTCTCCAGGCTCAACCTTTCCTTAGCTCCTCCTGAAATAGAGAAGCAATATGAAACTAGCTCCTTCAAAGATGTGAGTGCAGAAATATCAAATAGATTTTTCCCTCAATTCCTAGAGCAGTTAGAGGGCTTAGCAAGAGGGGAAGAATTTGCATATATATCTGATGAGCTTCTCCATGAATCTCCTTATAGAGAAGACAGCTATCTTAAATCAAAGGGGACCTTGTATCAAAAAGGTTCCAATGGACCAAAACATCTCCTTCTAAGGTCAGGATCATCATTCCTAATAGGACACCCAGTTTTGTCACCACAAAAATAGCCAGGCACTATTTTAAGTTAAGACGTTATGTTATTTTGTAAAAGGGGCCCTATTTGGTTAACTGACAAAATGGCTAGGATCCATCTAACTGTTTGATTAATGACAACACTTTGCAACTCAGAGCAGGGTCTAAGGCCACAAGACAGAGAAGTCATGTGTTGAGGAGCGGAAGCCAGTTTGGGCTGTCCGAGGTCCTTCCTGGCAGGGGTGTGGTGCCAGAGAGACAGTGGGATGGCATTGGACATGTGAAAAAGACTTAGGAGGTCCTGGAAGCTGGCCCTGAGGGGCATAAGAACAAACTCTGCAAACTTCCACAACTGTGCGCAGGCAGTTTCCATTCCAGGGTTGCATCTTAACTCTCCCACAATGATTGCGAAGCCCTTGAGAATGAATGGGTTTTGTGAGGCTTTTCTGAGATGCGTCTTAATTCAAGTACTCTTGCCCGAGTGAGTCAGAGGCAGGAAGGCCTCCAGCTGGTACTTTTCCATGCCTTGGCCTGTATTATATAACACAGGACATTTTTAGCAACTTGGTGCCACTTGCAGAGACTTCTAAGTTGATATTTCAACTTCCCCATTCTCAGACTCTCAAATTTTCAAGAGAGGAGATGCTAGTGTCTTTGAGCTGTGGACAACAGGAGTGGGAGAATAATATGGTCTTAGCATATGTAGAAGGAAAGGGGAATTTCGTGCAGTTGTCTCAAAGTATCTCCTTCTTAAGCCTGTGTTTATGTAAGAGCAGGATGAGAGAAGCGAGAAGGGGCTGAATTTTATCCTATTGCACCTGAAAAAGTTCCTCTGCTGGATATTTTAAGTGCCGTGTCCCAGTGGAGGTAGCACATTTATTAAATTCATACTAACATGTAGATGACTAATACAAAATCCAGAAAAATTTAGTGGGAACATCTCAAGAAAACTAAATTCTTAAAATATGGAGAGACTGAAGCAAGAGAGAGAAATGCATTGACAGAGATGGAGGGAAAGGAGCTCCAGTGAAAAGGAAACTGAGGCAAAGACTGCTTCGATGATTGTCAAGTTCATGTTACAAAGATGACCAGCTGCAACAAACAGACTTCAGTCTCATTCCTACCTCACTTCTTCAAAAGCCCAGCTTCACGCTCTGAACCATGTCCAGACCAGCCCTTGCCCTCAGGGACCAATTTTGTCTTCGCTCTCCAGTCTAAATGCTCTGAAAGCAAAAACGCGACCATCAGATGCCAGTCTGTCAACCCCATCGAGCAGAGCCATCAGCACAGGGGGAAGCGTCTTCTTGTTTTGAAGTCTACTCAGCTGCCAGAGCATGAAACCTTAGTCACGGCCCAAAACATTGGGCCAAAGCCTAACAGGAATTGAAAGAGGTGAAGGAAAGGTCAGGGGCGGGGGGCGTTGAAAGGAGCCGCAGCTGTGCCAGGTTCTCTGTGGGACTCAGGTCCAGTTTCCTTCCTTCTCATGCCCACAGACACTGGCATGCTGTGTAGCACCACTCCAGGCTCTTTAAATCAAAAACTGTCACTTGCAGCTGCGCTCCAGGGTGACCACTTCGAAAACCATGCCAAGAGCGATGGCTTAACTCCGGCCTCATTTGTGGGCACCTGAGTTTTGCAGGGAGGAGTCATCACATTCTCTCATGTAAGCTTTCCCTGTGCCAATGGGACACCCCTGCCATTTCCTCTGATGGAGCTGCACTTGAGATGTACTGTCAATCTCAGGCCCTGAGAAGCACATGAGCAGAGGAGCAGAAGCATCCTGATATAGAAGACCTCAGACCCTTGCCCCTGCTCCCAGGGGAAAGAAGAAAGGCAGCCCTGTGTGTATACTTATCCTGCATTGAGTTGGGTCATGGGGCTTTCCTTAGAGTGCCCTCTCTGCATAATGATTGTTAGAGGACAGACACAATTATCCACCTCCAATGAGTCAGCCAGCCAGCTGGCCCATGGAGAGATGCAGCACCCACCTGTCATTCATGTAAGAGACTCTAGGAAATAAATATACATTGAGCACTTGCTGTATGCCAAACATAGAACTAGGCACCAGTCATCAAAGATGAGTAAGACATGAGTCTCCCTCTCCTAGCTGCGGGCAGGGTCTACACCACACTATAAGGAGGTCGGGTCTATAAATTCCAGTGTGTGCTAGAACTGGCCCATACCAGCTCAAGAGAATGACATGAAGCATTATTCCCCGCAACTCTGAGTTCAGCAATGTCACATTAGGTAGCCTGAAATCAACCACGGTAAGGGCATGTATACCATAGAAACTGTCAGACACTACAAATCAGGGTTTGGTTTTGTTACTGGTTTGGTTGGTGTTTTGTTTGGCTTTTTTTGTTTTATCTTTGTTTTTCTTTTCTTGTGGTAGTTTGCCAACACCGTGGTCTGCAATGACGGAGGACTTGAATGTGATTGTAAAGCACCTATTTTCAGGCAGTTGGGTAAGGCCTGACGTAAGAGATGCCATATTGTTTGCCCATTTCAGGCTGAATAAGCTTTACCAGACAGCAAAAGAGGAACAGAGAAGGAAACCAACGTAAGCGGACGTGCTGCCGGGGAAGGCTAATTGTGCTCTACGAAATGGATGGGTTTGGGGCAGGTAGACTGTGAGGGCAGAGCAGGAGGCAGGGCAGTGGTGGCCACAGCATGACCAGCAGGCATGAACACCGCAGCAGAGGACACTGGCAGAACAACGACAGTATCCCTCTCTTCTGTTCCCCATCAGAGCAGCTTCCATGACAGATTTTGCATGTAGAGTGGGATTTTGAACAAAGTTGCCCAGAAAAATGACAGCTTCCATGTTTCTGCAAATTGAAGGATAGAGAAGGGAATCTATCTTCAGCTCACAGTTCTAAGCAGGAATTCTCTTTCCCTGCTTGCCACAAAGTAGGAGTACCTTCCCCAGGTTGGTAACTTCCTCCCTGAAAACTTCTGCTCAGCTCTTCCTTCCCTACAATAACATGAACAGTGGGTGGAGGGGGAGGGAATCCTGGTTTTGTTTGTTTGTTTGGTTGGTTGGTTGGTTGGTTTGGTTTCGGTTGATTTGGTACTGGGGTTTTAACCCAGGGATGCTTTACCACTGCATCACATCCCCAGCCCTTTTTATGTTTTATTTTGAGACTTGGTCTTGCTAAGTGGTTTAGGGCCTCACTAAATTGCTGAGGCTGGCTTTGAACTTAACATGCTCCTGCTCCTCCTCAGTCTCCTGAGTTGCTGGGATTATGAGCATGTGCCACCATACCCTGAACTCTGTATTTTTATGGTTTAAAATTATGCTTTAAAAAATCAGCACAAAGGCCGCGGCACACCTACGAGGATGGCTACAGTCCAGGACGATGACACTACTAACTGCCAGTGAGGATGTAGAGCAATGGGTAGGCTCATTCATGGCTGGTGGGAATGCAAAATGGTACAGCCACTTGGAAGGCCAACTGTGATTTCTTACAAAATTCAACGTACTCTTACCATATGATCCAGCACTCATGCTCCTTGGTCTTCACCCAAATGAGTTGAGAGCTTACATCCACACAAAAACCTGCTCCTGGATGTTTATAGCAGCTATATTCCTAATTAGCAAAATATGGAAGTAACCAAGATGTTCTGCAGTAGGTGAGTGGATAAATACACTGTGGAACTTCCCAACAATGGACTGATTCAGTGCTGAAAAAGAAATTGCTGTCAAGCCATGAAAAACATGGAGGAAACAAATGCATATTACTAAATCAAAGCAGCTACATACTATATGATTCCAAATGTAGTACATTCTGGAAAAGGCACAGTACTGAGCACAGTACAATGATCAAGTGTTTCCAGGGGCTGGGGAATGGCAGGATGAACAGCAGGTGGAGCTCAGAGGATTGGGGGGCAGTGAAATTATTCTGTACAATACTACAGTGGTGGATGAACATCATTATTCATCTGTCTAAACCCATAGAATGTCCAACACCAAGCAGCTCCCTAAGGTGAATCTTGGACTTTGGCTCAATTTTAAGTTAATCCACTGCAATGAATGTACTACTGTGCTGTGGGATGGTGAGGGGGCAGCTAGGCATGATTTAGGAACTCTACTTTTCCCTCAATTTTGCTGTGAACCTAAAACTGTACTAAAAAAATAAAGTGTATTTTTTAAACATAGGAGAATCTGTGTTTTAAGGAGTCCTGCTCCTTCAGGCAGTAGGCTCCTTGTCCCTGGGGAAGGTTTGCACCTCCACCTGCCTGGAAGCCACCAGGTGGTGCTGCCATGGCCCCTCCTGGCTCACAGGCTCACCAGCTGGTGTGTCCTGGGTTCCAGAAGCAGAGCTAAATGGAGGATTCCAGTGAACCGAGGTGGGCAGAGCAGAGACCCAGACCTGGAAGAGAGAAGGGAATAGAGCCCAGAGAAAAGAGTCCTGAAGACGGAGGAAAGTATCAGCCCCCTAGACACCTAATACTAGGTCAGCGCTTCAAGCTGCTTCATCACTAGGTGTTCTCTGCATAGAATTGTATTCAAAATGGTGGAAAGAACAGCAAATTGGAGGGATGCATTTATATTTTGTGGATGGCTTCTGAGGATGGCTAAAGGGTCCCCACTGGACTGTGAGGAAGAGGTGCTGACTCTCAGCTTAGCTCTACAGATACAGTTGATGGGACCGTGCACATGTGCCCACCCTAAAGCACCTTCTCCACAGAGTGAAGGGATTGGGTCCAGCCTCTACCAGGTACTGATTGGGTCTTGTTAAGTTTCAGGTGACCCATTTGAAAAATAGGGACAATGGTAGATCTGCCTTCCTATAGTAGTTCAGACTTTGTAACCTGGAAATCCTTGCAATCACTATTTGCATTCTCGTATTTTCACTCCCCACCACACCAATGGCTGTTTCCACCTCCACAGAAGCCACTGCATTCATCAGACTGGGCTCCCTGCAGGGTTTAAGGACCTCATTATAGCTATGCCTGGACCACTAGAGTAACTCCTGACTACTCTACCACACAGTAGCTCTCAAAATGCATCCTACACAGAGTTGCCAGAATTCTTAAGGAGCACTCAAATCATGCTTTCTTTCATTCAGTTTTCCTTAATGGTTCTCCTGGAATCTTCCACATGGAAGAAAAACTACTTAATGTGGAGTTTGAGTCCCTGCAGTTTTCACAGTTCTCTCCCAGTTGCCCCCAGTATGTAGCCAACTCTCCTAAACCATTCAAACCCTAACCCAGGCTTTACCCCCTTGCTCAGGTTTTCTCTGCCAATTGTAACATCCTCCATCTTCTCCTAATGAACTCTTACACTTCCTCCAAGCCACTTCTAAAATTACCTCTCAAAAAGAACTTTAGTAACTCCTGTTCCCTGATCCTACCAGTCATTGGATTCCCCAGAAATCATATGATAAAGTCCCATCTTTATCCCTACATTACCTAGCATATCTTGCAATGGTAAATACCCAACACACTGATTGGGGTTCATGTACTTCACCTGACTCCCTACCAAAGTATAAAGCTCAGGAGTGAAAGAATGTTGGCCTAGATTCCATTCTATGCCTACCAAGTGATTTGCACCAAGTGAGAGATCAATAGATATTTGCTAAGTTGACTTTAAAAAGTCGAGGAACTTAAATGAAATTAGTGAAGATTTTAAGATCAATTGTTTAGAATTTAATTCCAGTGTTAGGTATACACATACCACTTCTAAAGTAGTTCAGAGGATACACTTCATATTTGCTCAGTTGATTTTATTTTCCACCTGAAAGCTGTATTTCCCCCTTGTAAATTGCCAACCTTGATTCTATCATTTCTAGTTGTCTGTCTTGTAGGTATAAAATCAATATAAATTAAAGTTTGCTCCATTTTGGAGCCTCAGTTACTACAGGTCTATTAGCATCTGTTACTATAACAAAACAACTGAGATAATCTGTTTAAAATGAGGAAAGGTTTGTTTTGGTTCACAGTTTTAGAGGTTGCAGTCCAAGGTCAGTTGGCCCTGCTGCTTTTGAACCTGTGGCAAGGCTGCAATCAAGGTGAGAAGTGTGTGTTAGAGCAAGCTTCGCTCCTCATGGCAGCTGGGAAACAGAAAGAGGAAGGAGCTGGGGTCCCAACATTCCTTTCAAGAGCACAATTCCAGGGATCTACCTTTCCCCTAGTAGACCCTACCTCTTAAAGGTTCCACCACCTCCTGACAGCACCATGAGCTGGTGACTAAACCTTTAACATGTGGGACTTTGGGGAACACTTTTCCAAACTATCCAACTGCTTCCACTTCTCACCAGATGTTTTCAGGATTTAGCAAAAGCATTTTTCCAGAGCAGCAGTTCTTAAGTCTGAACCTTGGGCCCACAGATGAGCATCACCTGGGAACTTACATAAATGCAAATTGTAGGACCCCACCCCATACCTACCTAACCAGAAACCTGCAGGGTAGAGAAAGGAGAAATCTCCCAGGTGACTCTGATGTGCTCCTTGGGAGCCTGTTATAAAGATAGAATTTCATGCCTCACATAAGACTTACTGATCTGCATGTTAACAGGATCACAAAGGTGATTCCTTTGCACATTAACATTTAAGATGCACTATTCTAGTAGTGCATTGGAAGAAAGATGCCTTCCATTAGGAAACTGTCCTCCAGAAATGTGGCTAGTTAAAAGTGGCCACACATTTTTGCCATATTCTACACTGAGAGATGGAGTCTATTTCCCATCCTCTGGCCTGTGACCAGTTTTGATCAGTCAACATGGCAGATGTGTTACCATATAATCCCCAAGGCTGGACTTTAAGCAATTTAAGGTTTCTGTCTTTATCTCTTATAACATTCCCTCAGGAAACCATTAATCCACTGTGAAAAGTCCTTGGAGATGACAGGGAAAGGAGAACTAAGACATTCTGGTCCACTACCCCAGTTGAACTCTCAGCTGACAGCCACTGGGTGAGTGAACCATCTTGGATGCTCCAGTCCAGGGAGCCCACGGGGATCATAGACCTGTGATAGGTAACAAGAGTTGTTTTAAGCCACCAAATTTTGGGTTGGTTATACAGCAATAGATAACTGAGACAATAAGCTAACAAGTGAACCAATTGTGTGTCTCCTGAAAAAACCTATTTGTCCAAAGCCATCTGCTAAATTATTAAATTGCAATTTTCATGAACTTCCCTTGGAAGATATTATAGCTATTTGCAAGATGAAGTAGCCTACGAGTTAAAGGTTACACCAAGAAAAACCATGAATTTATTAATGTGACAAGACAAAATTGACATCATTCACAGATGAAAATGGAAGACAAAATTGACATCATCCGCAGAAAAGTGAAGAGTGCTGTTCCATTGGCCAGAGGGAGCTGTGGTATAAGTAATGATTTCCTTTAGAGTATCAACTATCACTTGAAAACATTATAAAGTGTTGGAGCTTCTGGCAAAGAGAAAGTTTATTTTCTAGAAAAATAAATCAAGGAAAGATACTATGGACTTACTGATAATTAAATTCAAGTCAATCAGTTTGTATGGAGTTCAAAGTATATGCAAAGTTCAAACCAGGTAATTAAAGGTACACCAAATAAAGTAAACTCTTACAAGCCCTCAATAGGTTTTAAAACTGTGGCAGACTGTGTTAGACAGCTTTTCTTTGCTATGGAAAAATACCTGAGTAAATCAACTTAAAAGAATAAAGAAAGATTTATTCTGGCTCACGGTTTCAGAGGATTCAGTTCATGGTCAGCTGACTCCATTGCTTGGGGTCTGAGTGAAGCAGAACATCATGGTGGAAGGACATGGTTGAGCAAACCTGCTCACATCATAAGAGCTGGGAAGCAGAAAGAGAGAAAAAGTCTGGGGATAAGATATAATCCTCAAGGGTATGTCTCCAAAAACCTACTACTTGCTTCAACTAGGTCCCACCTCCTACAATTTCTACCATTCCTCAATAGTCAATTCAGTTATGCATCCATCAGTGGATGAATCCATTGATAAGATGAGAGCCTTCATGATCCTATCACTTCCCAACAGCACCCCCCACACACACACACACACACCTCTGAACGTTGCTGCGTTGAGGACCAAGCATTCAACACATAAGCTCTGGAGAACATTCCAGATCCCAACCACAACACAGGTATATGGAACAGTATAGCAGAAAGAGTATAAGCTAGGAGCCAGGAGGCCTGGCAGCTCATTCTGACAGTCATGTTCTAATGGCAGCTGCTGATAGGAAGAAATAGATGCCAAAATTATCTTTGATTTCAGAAGTATAGGTAGTTAGTCTTCAGCTGGAACTGGAACAGCCCCCAGAACATCTGGAGTACAAGCTAATTCCTCTGTCTCTTGTGGAGACCACCACATGATCTCTCCTTCGAGGACCTTGCTGTCTCTGAATGTACTCCATTGTCTCTCTTTGTTCATAGGTTGTGCTCCTTCACAGCTCCAACTGACATAGATTCTCTACAGCTGCTCACAAGCCTTCCACGTTATGACCTTAGCAACTTCAGTTCCCATTTCTGATTCAAATTCCTAAGGGAGAGAATCTGATTGGCCAAGCTCAAGGGTCAAAGATTTTGGACAAACCAGTAGATTGTCTGTGTATGGTCAGGTAACCATCCTGGCTTACTTGATTATCACAAGGAACTGAGGTCAAACATTTCAAAAATGACCACCTAGACAGCTAGGGCTGCTCGGGAGGCAGTTCCTAGAGCAGGAGGTGTGACCAGTGCAGTTGGTGATTAGCATCCCTCCAAGGCCATTAAGCAGTTGGGAAATGGGCAAATCACTTCACCCCAGTTCCAGCTTCCTCAACTGTAAAAGATGGTGCTAAACAACACTTCTAAAGCCTCTTTCTGCCAGGAGAATGTTATATATTATACAATGCAGAAAATAAAAAGAAATCAGGTACCCCTATTGTGGATACAGGGACTGCTATAAACCCAAGAGTAAAATCTGGTGTAAATCTGGGCAAGAGGTCTTTTCAGGACCATTTGCAAAAGTCAGTGTGCCAGGAGCAGGGCTGTACCTTAGGGTATTCATATTCTTTGGACAACCTACCTCTTGAACAAAACAGCTTTCACTCAACAGCACTGGTTATTAGCATAGCTAGGCAAATGATGAAGATAACTGAGAATCTGCAGCTCCTCCATTTCCATTCTCTTCTCCCTATTTTCTCCTTCCCTTGTATGATGGGCTCCATCATACAAGACCCCAGCACCTTGCCTGCATGTAGCCTAAACTCAGTGATCAAAGTGCAACTTCTAACAGGTAACTTTTTAAAATCTTAGCATGTCCTAACACCTCACTCTCTCACACATTTGTGGTTATTAATCGAAACTAGAATCCAAAGCATAGCATTTATACTTTGGCGTTAAACTCACATATTACCTTTTCCAAGGTATTTGTATTTAGTCACACATATAAAACGAAGGTATTAGTTTTAGGCAGGTAATGAAGTTGTAAAGGATTAATTCTCTCTTTCATTTAACTTTTTTTTAATGAGAAGGATCTTTCTTGGTGGTGTCACTAGAGAGACTTGAGGGCAACCCCTCGCTCTGTGCTGTACCTATAAGAAGCATATGAAGCATTGGCGGAGATAGCACTCAATCAATAAATAGGAAGTATATCAAGTATGTGCCTACCACCTTGCACTCTATGTAGAAGACCTGCACTGATAGGGTAAGAGGGTCCAGAAATATCACCTTAAAATATGCATCTTTGGCATATGGATTATTTTGAGCTAAAGGCAATTAGAACCCAGAAGAAGCAATAAAAAAAAAAAAAGGAAAATAAAATAAAAGGTTTTCACCCTCTCCTTACTACTTAAAACCAGATTATGTAATGGTCTAGATATGAGGTGCCCTACAAAAGCTCATGTGTGAGACAATGCAAGAAAGTTTAGAGGTGCAATGATTGGGTTATGAGAACCTTAACTTAATCAGTGTGTTGATCCATTGATGGGGATTAACTGGGCTGTATACAAGCAGGTAGGCTGTGGCTGGAGGAGGTGGATCACTAGGAGCATGCTTTTGGGGTATGTATTTAGCCCCTGATGAGGAACTCTCTCTGCTTCCTGGTTCCAGTCTTGATCTGCTTTCCTCCTCCACACCTTTATGTCATAATGTTCTGCTTCACCTTGGGCCCAAAGCAACAAAGTTGGCCACCTATGGACTGAGACCTCTGAAACTGGGAGTCTCCAAAAAACTTTTCCTTCTCTAAAATTGTTCTTGTTGGGTCTTTTGGACACAGTGGAAAAAAAAAAAAAAAACCTGACTAAAACATCCCTTTTTGTAAATAAAATACAGATTTTATAATGGAAATTTCCACTGGTAGCTGTATCTTCATACAAGGGATAACTCACACCCGGGAGATCCTTACCTGCAAACAAGACATCTGTTATTTGCCACACATTCCCCTCTCCCCCTCATCTTCTCATAACTTACCTCCCTTACCCAGCGACCCAAGACCCCTTTTCCAGGGTTTAGCCTAGGATGGGGTACAGGCCTCAGTCACCTGCCTGCTTCTTGAGCCACATTTTTGTATGTCCAAATTCTCGCATACATTGCAAACAAAAACCCTTTTTTTCCTTTTGTTAATCTGTCTTTTATCAATTCAATCCATGGATCCCAACCTTTGTACCTAAGAAAGGAGAAGCATTTTCCTCCATTCCAAGGACAATAATGTCATCATGATATGAATGTGTCACTGGGAGAGAGGTGATTGGGGTAGAGTCACAAATACACATGCAAAGCTGTTCAGGGTGGAATAGCACAGACTCCAAGGGAGAAGTTTCTGCCCATCACTGAAAGGGTAACCTTTGCTGGGCTCCCACTGTAGCCTAAAAAGAGGACCCTTCAAGCACCCTCCCCCTCAATCTGGCTTTGTTCAGGTTCCATAGTCTGCCAAATTGGAGGTGACCCACTGACCCTTGAGTGTGAAATAAATGATCATTGTCATAAGCCTCTGTGATATTGACAGGTTGTCTTGTAGCATCATCACAACAAAAGCCTAATGCAATTTTAAAAATTAAAATTAGACTTTCCTTGAAAACTTCATAGTGACTTTAGAATGGCAGGCATAGGTACATTAGATCCCAGTGCAAACTAATTCCTCATCGGGGAAGCATTGCCTGCAAAGCCGAGTATGGATCCACACTCCGCTCAGGGCATGCAGAAGAGACTGAGCCGGCCTCTCCTTCACTGGCTCACGGACTGGCCTCAGCTCTCTCCTTCCTCCCTAAAGTAGACCTGCACATGCCCATAGCAAGCCGGCAGTGGATGGCCAGGAATCTCACTGCAGAAACACACATGGGGTGATAGTCTATTTGGCAGTTTTTTAACTTGTGGTAAGATGCACGTGACATAAAGTTTGCCATCTGTTATAGACTGAATGTTTGTGTCCTCCCACACAGTTCAGTTACTACAGACCTAATTCCCATTGTGGCTGTTGGGAGTCGGGGCCTCGGTGAAGGGGGGGTCCCTGATCCCACAGGATTAGTGTCCTTAAGAGGAGATACCTGAGAGCTCTCCCCTCATTCCACCCTGCCACGTGAGATCACAAGAAGAAACATTGTAACTTTGGTTTTAGGAAGGAAGGTAGTGGAGAACTTTAATCAGTGAAGCCACACTCAAAAGGCCTTCCACCAAGAGTCAATAAATAGATGTTCTTGACCTGTTTAAAATGAGAATGTTTTAGTGTGTTGCTTTTTTTTTTAAATTTCCTTCTTTTAACTGAATCTTTTGATCATTCAGCCAATTACTGTCACTCATGTGAGATAAGGGAACTTGTACAGATGCCATTCCATCTGGCTGGGCCTTAAAGGATGAGTGGGTCCCTACCAGGCAAGGAGGATGAAAATAATAACCTGGGAGGAGGAAACAGGTTGAACAGTCACAGGAGCATGAACACACCTGGTATGCACAAGAATGATGCAATGTCAAGTGTGACGGGGACACGAGGTCATTAGGTTATCCTGGGAGGGAAAGTCAGAAAGGTATACAGGTCCCAGATTGCTCAATGCCTGGAAAATCACAGTGAGACATTTGGATTTGGTCCTGCAGCAGCCAATGAAGGTTTTTGTGGGATTTGATCTGATCCAAGCCATGAGTAAGTACCGCATGAAAACTAGAGGAGGTGATGATTGGCAGCAAATGTGTTCTGCAAGAGACCAGGTAAGAGAGAAAATTCTGAAATAAATAGTGGCCACA
Organism: Glaucomys volans; assembly: GCA_020662805.1. NCBI lineage: Eukaryota > Metazoa > Chordata > Mammalia > Rodentia > Sciuridae > Glaucomys > Glaucomys volans. The sequence continues at coordinate 116,609 of JAJEJO010000452.1, read as the reverse complement.
GAAATACAAATGTGGAAACAGACATGACAGATATTTTGCAAAAATTGACAGTCACAAAGAAAAAGAGATGTTTTTGAAGATAGCATGGAAATTTCTGGTTCATTTCAGGCATAGTTAAGATTAAGCTGGCAGGAATTTGGCCTGTAGATTTCTCCCAGGCAAATATCTTCTTACTATGAATAACTTAATTTTAACTGAATACTACACATTCCTCAGATATTGCTACTTTGAGCAGAAAGTGAGAAGGATTAAAGTGGGAAAATCTGATACCCTTCTAAATCAGAGTGACCCGAAACAATTAAGAGTTGCCAAGGACCAGAACTCTCCCAGAACCAGCTGCACGACCAGACAGGAGTCAAAGAGCTGCCTGTGGCCTGTGGCCTGTGGCCTGTTGCCTGTGGCCTCTGGCATGATTTTTTTTTTTTTGAGAACATAGAATATATAGCAAAAAGAGTCCCCAAGAACCTACCTCAGAATCACAAAGCCAACCTCATAGTAAAAGGAAAAAAAAAAAAATGAAAGCATTTTCCTTAAAATTTGGGACAAAACAAGGATGTCCACTCTCACTGTTCTTATTTAATATAGTGCTAGAAAATTCTAGTCAGAGAAATAAGGCAAGTGAAGAAAATAAAAGGGACACAAATAAGAAAGGGAGAAGTCAAATTATCACTGTTGGCAGATGATATGATCCTAGACCTAGAAGATTCAAAAACTCCACCAAAAGACTGCTAGCACTAATAAACAAATTCAGCATAGTAGCAGGTTACAAAATCAGCATAGAGAAATCAATAGCTTTCCTGGATACCAACAGTGAATCTTCTGAGAAAGAAATCAGGAAAGCAATTCACAATAGCCTAAGAAAAGAAAAAGAAATTTAGGAATAAATCTAACCAAGGAGGTGAAGGACTTCTATAATGAAAACTCTACAACATTGAAGAAAGAAATTGAAGAAGACCTCAGAAGATGGAAAGACCTCCCATGTTTGTGAGTACGCAGAATTAATATTGTTAGAATGGCCATACTACCAAAAATAATATATAGATTAAATGCAATCCCCATTAAAATACCAATGATAATCATAGAACTGGAAGAATAAATACTCCTAAAATTCACTTGGAAGAATAAAAGACCCAGAGAAGCCAAAGCAATTTAAGCCAATAAAGCAATGTGGAGGCATCACAGTACCTGACTTCAGATTACACTACAGAGCTACAGTAACAAAAACTGCATGGTACTGCATAAAATCACACATACATCGATGGTACAGAATAGAAGATGCAGACACAAACCCACAAAGATACAGTCATCTCATCCTTGACAAAGGTGCCAGAAACATACACTGGAGAAAAGACAGCCTTTTTAACAAACAGTGCTGGGGAATAAGTAGAAGAATGAGACTAGATCCTTATCTCTCACCCTGCACAAAAATCAACTCAAAATGGATCTAAGACCTGGGAATTAAGCCAGAAGCTTACAACTCCTGGAAGAAAATTTAGGGTCGACACTCTGGTATACAGGTATAGGCAAAGACTTTCTCTGTAGGGCCCCTAAAGCTGAGGAAATAATGCCAAGGGTTAATAAATGGGATGGCATCAAATTAAAAAGTTTCGGCACTGCAAAGAAAACAATTAGGATTGTTAAGACAGCACCTTCACAGTGGGAGAAAATGGGAGAAAAATCTACCCTCTGACAGAGGATTAATATTTAGAATATACAAAGAACTCAAAAAAATTTTACAACAAAAAAAAATCAAACAACACAATTAATAAATAGGCCTATGAATTAAACAAATACTTCTCAAAAGAAGAAATACAAATGACCAATAAATACACTTTAAAAATGTTTAACATCATTAGCAATTATGGAAATGCAAATCAAAACTACACTGAGATTCCATCTCACTCCAGTCAGAATGGCAGTCATAAAGAATACAAATGATAATAAATGCTGGAAGGATATGGAGTAAAAGGAAAACCTTTACACTACTGGTGTGATCATAAATTAGCACAACTGCTATGGAAATCAGTACAGAGGCTCCTCGAAAGACCACCCGTGGAACCATCCAGCAATCCCACTTCTCAGTATTTAGCCTGAAGAATTAAAGTTATCATACTACAGTGATATCCATGTTTATACAGCACAATTCACAACAGCCAAACTATGGAACCAGCCTAGGTGTCCACCAGCAGATGAATGGATAAAGAAAATGTGTATATACACAATGGAGTTGTATTCATTCATGAAGAAAAATGAAATTGCGTCATTTGTAGGAAAATGAATGGAACTGGAGACATGCATGTTAAGCAAAATAAGTCAAACTCAGAAGGTTAAGGGTCATGTGTTTTATCTCATATGTGGAGATGCTAGAGAGCAAGGAAAGGAAAGGTCAGAGTGGATCTCATGAAAATCAAAGGGAGATAGAATAGAAAAGGCACCAAGGGATAGGATGTCAGGAGGGAGGAGGAAGTGCTGGGGAGTGACATTGGCCTAATTATATTGTTTTATTGTGTGCATGTATGAATATGTAACAACAAATCCCACCATATGTACAACTATAATGCAGCAATAGAAATGTGGGGGGAAAAAGAGCCCTCAAAAATCCCAGTCCAATAGAGCTGGACAGGATGCTTCTCTGCTTTCTTCCTTGTACTTAATAGGATTGTTAAATTAAAATCAATAGAACTGCATTTGTCAGGTGACCCAAGATAAACCTTGTTCGCCTCAATTTCTTTCTCATAGAAGAATCCTTTGAGATATTTCCAACAGAATGTGAACTTTAAGCACTTTTTCTTGGCTCAGGGTATTACCCAACCATGAACCTCAACAGGTATACCTGCTGGCTACATCTCCTGGGTGTGTTAGTAATCAGTAGCTTGCATGTCCACTTGAATTTGAGTTAACACTACAATTATGTTGATCTTGCCAGTGAAGTGCTTAAAATTAAATAAGAGAGACTAATGTACAAATAATTCTAATACATATAAAAAGTGAAAAAGGTCATAAGGAGGGGCTGGGGGTTGTGGCTCAGCAGTAGAGATTCTGCCTAACGTGTGAGGCCTATGTTTGATTCTCAGCACCACATATAAACAAATAAAGGTCCATTGACAACTAAAAAAAATACTTTTTAAGAAAAGGTCATAAGGAGGAAAGAGGTAAAGTGATTCATTATTGAAGAGGAGCTGAAATTTGATCGGCTTAACCTCATAAAACCATTATTCATGCCTCCAGTATTCTGCGTGTTCTCTGTCCTATCCAATTCTTCTCTCTGGCCAGCCTCATACACATTTCCTAAAGAGGTCTTTATGTCTGGTGTACAGTTCTGCAATTCTTACCCCTCCCACTGTAGTCTGGACCAGGCCGTCTCTGAAGGTCTGGTGGATGGGCTTAGCCCATTGAGAGATAAGCCTGTCTGAGTCATGCTCCAACCTGGCTTTTATTGAAACTGGCCTATTGCTCTTGGGTGTTAACTTCCTGAAGGTGTCTAGGAAGAACACATTGTGTGGGAAAATCCAGGATTGTGTAGAGTGATAAAAATACTGTGGTGTGTGTTCATCATTACAGTTCTCCAGTGCTATCAGCCCTCAGAGGCAAGGACAACAACATCAGCAATTATCATCATAATAAATTCATTCTGCAGAATGATTTCATAATATGCATACATACAATTCACATATTCATATATTCATATATTGTTTCCTCTTTAGCTCCTGACACATATTCTTACAGGATCAGCTCAGTTTCACCAGCTCTTAAAACTCTTCTAGGCTGACTTAAGGACTCATCACACTTCCCCGGGTTTGCTTATTTATGGATCTTATTTCTCACTCTGAACTCCTCAAAGAAGGAAGCAGCCTCTCAGGCACCTGCAGGTCTCTCCTTAGAACATCCTCTGGAATGGATGCAAGAGTCGACCGTATACTCACAATGCTCACAACCACCCTGTGAGGTAGGTTTTTCTTTCCTCTTTCCATTTTACTCATGAAATTTAAATTCAGAAAATAGCAACTTTCCGAGGTCACGCAGGTTATTGCCAGGTTCCAACTCTTCCCACTAAGTCACCTTATCCCTCTGAATTGTCAATGTCCTTATGTAGTCCCCCAAGAGAGACTTTGCTGAATTTTTCTTATAGCTCTTCAAATGGAGGAGTTCCACCTGCCCTTCTTTCTGTGGGTGATGATTTGGTCACACAGAGAGGTGTTATTTACCAGAAGTCCCAGAGGAAGATAGAGAATGAAATCCCAGTTCAAGCTCCTGTGCTCCGAGAACATCCAGTTCATATCACCACCCTTGCTGGGGATGGGATTATATATATAGGACCCAGTGCTGGGTGCAGTTACAGTGCTTACATCCCATAATGACTTCCAGCATCAACTGTCAATTTTTAGCCTTGGATCTTCTAAAAATATTTCTTCCTAGCTTTCTGGGTTTAGCAGGAAGAAAAAAAAAACTTAAAAATGTGTACTGTGTAGAATTTTCCCCTTCCTTTGGCATTTTAAAATTTCCATTTATTTAAGTGTAATTCAATATGTGCATAAACACATATTAACTCATCAAAATGAAGGCAATAAGAGGAGTCAGTTATTTCCTAGATGTTTTGCCAAAATCTTCCTTTCCTCTCATCGGGGAGGCAGAATTGGGCTGTCTGTTGGTATTTAGAATTCAGGTGACACTTTACAAACCCCACATCCATTTTTAATGAATTATGGCACCAAATGAAAGGTCGTGGAACTGCACCCTAAAAATTAATAAAAGGCATATAATAAAGGAACATAATACATCTCATTAGTAGAGTGACATCTCATTGTTACTGTGTTTCAATCCATTGACGTCTTTATTCTTTAAGTTGCTCTAACAGTCCCATCTTCACCCATGGGGGCCCCAAAGACATTCTGTTATGTCCCTGTTGTCTTTAATAGCTTCCCTACTGGTTTGACAAGATGATCCTAACTCCTCTTGTACAGTTCCTGACTCCAGTCTGAACCAGCAATTTCTGCTGTTTCTCCAAGGTTACCTGGTCTCCCCTGGTTTCAATGTCTAGATTCTCTAATCTGAAACACCTGTATTCTGATTTTTCTCCCATGCAGCAGATCTATGTCCTTACAGATAACTGGGCGTTATCACCTCTATATCTACACAACATCCCAAGCTTTTGCACATGAGTGCATCATCTTTGCCCCCAAACCTACTCCCTATCATTTCCTGCATGGGTATCAGAACCTGCAGTTGAGTCAGAGAAAGACTTAGCAACATGGAATCCAGCTACATCATCAAGAAAATGTCCTCTGTGTGTTCTGGTTGGAGCAGCCTTCTAACAGGACAGCATGATGCTGGGCTTTGCAATGTTCACGGACAGTTTGAAGACTCTGAAACATCCTTCAATTCGCATGAGCCTGTGAGAAAAAAAAAAAATTTTAAGAAGCCTGGCTGTCTGAGCAGACTGATACAGAAAATGGAAGAGAAGGTGGTTTCCTGAAAGATGAGGCTGAACTTGTTTGTTTGACACCATCCCTGGAAGAAGAGATTGCGTATAGAAGCCAAGTCAGCTCTGGGAATTCCTTCTGGGCAAGCTGGCTGTGAGACATGCAAGAAATTTCCCAGCTGGGTAAGAAGGCACTAAAAGGTTTAGGGCTTCGTAGTCACGTGAGCATAGAAGAGGCAGCAGCACAGACATCAACCTGGGCAGGAGAGGAGCTAAGAGGGCAAAAGTGGTGTAAGGCAGAAGGATTACAGCAGCTTTGATTGTGCTAAGACCACCTTCTACCATCAGACAACTCCAGGGGAAGCCTGAGAGTGAGTCCCAGGAAGAGCAGGGACATCCTGCTGGCAATCATCGGAGGCTCAGAGCACTGGACTGCCCTCCTACTCACTCGTGATGGAGTCTGGGGCAGACGAGGCACAAAAGCAACCCCATGCCTTGTTGCTGCAGCCAGGGCCCTGCCCTCCCACCCAGACCCCAGGGGTGACCCACTCAGACCCTCTGACTCTCAGCTGTCTACAAGCCCTTCTCCTTCTGCACAACTAGACTGCCTTCCTCGTTAAGGATTCTCTCCTGGACAATGTGAGGCCTCCTACTGACCCTTCTGAATTTGGCCTCACTCACCTTCAAGCCCAGGTCTGTTGCAGGCCACTCCAAACTTTTTTATGCACCCCACCCCAAATACAAAAAGTAAAAACTTGCACTCACCCCAATATATTTTATGCATGTACAAGTTTAAAATGCCCTTTCGAATCAAAAGTTATGCAAATTATGTGTATTTTAGAACACACACAAAAACCTAAAAGAAAATGAGAAAAATAAACAAATGGATATGCTAATTCTTTTGTTACCCCAATTAATTGTCTTATCAATGTCACCTAAAGACTGCCTGCCATATTATTGAAGGAGCTTTGGATTGGACATGCTGTTAAGTGTTTTATTAGACTGCAATAGACTATTGAACCCCATAGTGAGCCTTAATTACCTAAGACTATTCTTTGGGGTAAAAGTAAAAGAAAAGTGAATTAAGGAATCCATTTAAGATGTCCTCTTTGACAGTGAGAGTGAAGATAAATAAGTTTATTTCCTGATTCTGACCCTACTAAAGTCCATCTATTTAATATACTCTTTTGCCCACAACTGAACCAAATCTGGCAGAATTTTAAATTTCTCATCAAGTCCTTGGATAAATACAGAATTGAGAGGTGGTGAAATCCTTGGTGCTGTTCCCGAGGTGACTCTTCAAAGCACACATGAATATTAGAGGTACAGAAGCATGGAACAGAGGAACTTCTTGAGCTGGGGACACTGCTGCTGACAGCAGTCCCACCAGATCACAGCTGCTGACTGGCAAGGAGGTTGCTGATGTTTCTCCATTTCTTGCAAGATCGAAACCAACTTAGCTGACCTCAAACCAGGCTGAAAATAGGTCTAGTAAGCATAATTTAAGGTGTCTCATTGTTTTTCCTGTTTTTCCATCAACACAAATTAGCCTTAAAAATAGCATTCCACGTGGCCAAAGGTTAGAAAAATTGTCCTGCGAATGCTTTGAATTCTTTGTCACCCCCAATTTCTTTTGCGACTGACAGCAGTTCATTAGGGAAGTTATTGGCGAGGGGGTGCACAGCTTAAAGGGCAAAACAGGATGTGTGGCCCCTGAGACCCCTGGCCGTGCTGCAATCTACTGGAATTAATTGGTCTTGGGGGTTTTTTTGTTGGTGGCGACAGTGGTTTTTTTCCTTTCTTTTTCTTTTTTTTTTTCTTTTTTATTTGAGAGTCTCAAACGGGCAGACACTGAAACCACTTATTTGCATACAGCTTGGCCGGAGCAAGGGTGAACTGAGGACACGCAGGGCTCCTTCTTGCCTGGCAAAGGCAGGAAGTCTGCTGCGAGATGCACGGCTTCTCAAGCCTGAGTGGCTTTCTTTTCTCTGCATGTTATTCATTTTGGAAGAAAACCTAAGTTTACTTTCAAACAGAACACAAAAACTTAGAAAGAGGGGAAAAATGAAGAGAGCTCCCCACTTTCTTTTTTCTTTATTCAATTGGAGGTTCTCAAGCCATCCAGTTGGAAAGGAGGTAGAGGCAGGTTGAAGGCCCGGACTCGGAGGACAGTTGGTAAAGATCAAGAGTGGCAGGCGATCCCCCAGCACCAGCACCATGCCTGAGATTCATGGAGGGCACAGCATCCTCCCTGGGCACCAGGGGCAAAAACCAAAGCCACATTACTCTGTCATTCCTCCCAGAGATGTCTCTTGTTTCAGGGGACACTTCTGTGGGCAGGGATGGTGAGAGGTTTGGGCAGAATGAGCCATCTCTGAGAGATGTGGCTACATCATCTCAAAGCAACGTGGTCTTTCCTCGCTGGTGAATTGGATGCAATTCTACTCTCCCCAATCTTTTCTTGGGATTTGAATCTCTTTCTCAGATAACCACCTCTCTCCGGTTGGGCTGTGTAGTTGGCAACCTGCTGCCTGGTGCCAGACATCCCATATAAGATGTGCCCAGAGACACCAATGGGCACGTTTGCTCAGGTGTGGGTGGCAGGAAAGCGACAAGGAAACTGTATTTGTGGGCAGTATCTGGGCAACACTCATGTGGTCTTTGTCATTTGAAACAACAAACTTCCACGGAAGCAACAGAACTTTATAATACAGTGTATTTATAGGTTAACCTGTTCCAAGAAACAAAAGTGGTAGGAAATTACAAGAGTAATAAAGTATGTGCTAATGTTTAGATATGCACTAAATGTCACTTTTATGAGAACGTTTCATCATTTTTATGGCCATCCTGAGTTATTTTTTTCCCACATCAGAGCACAGTGGACCTTCAGCCCTGGTAACGAATCTCTTCCCAGACATGCGGAGAGCTCGCAATGATGGAGCAACACTTCTGCAGACTCCATGCTCTTCCTACAGTCAAACGTCCACAGTCTCACCATTCCTATAAAAATCCCACCCAAGGAAGGAAGTGATTCTCTTTCCAAATTTAATTAATGTTTTCTCCCATACCAAAGTGTTATCTGTATTTTTAACAAAAAGAGAAATGTATTTTATCACCCGAGGAGCTATACACGGTTTGCTAACCCTCTCAATCCCTTACCAGCTAAGTGTCTCATCCCAGTAAACACCGTGTGACAAAGCATGTGACTTCAAACTCCGCTTCTGCAAAACTAAATACCTAAGTATTGTGAAATTCAAAGGTTGATTTGAAAGTCAACATCAAATACTACAGCCTTTGAACGGCTAGGAGTGCACATTACCCTGGGTAGTAAATTTACAACTCAGAGATCTGGAGAAGGGCCACCCTAGAAGGCAGGGGCTCACCTGGCTTTCTTCTGGGGAAGACGTGCTTTGTATGGTGGATGTGTTGAATAACTAGAACAAGCCATCAACTAGCAAGTTTCCATTTCTAAGGTCCATAGAGAGTTTCACTTCATTAATCTTTGCCACTAAAATGGGTTTCTTTTTCAATTTATCCAATGACTTTTAACATCAGATCTTTTTCCCTGGACTTTTAATCAGGTTGTAGAAGCCAAGGTAAATCATGGTAGGTTGTACACAAAGTCTTTTCCATCAAAGGCCATGAAATGAGTGTTTTCACATTTGTTTTGTGTCAATGAGATCAGTGTGCATTGGATAAGATGAATTCTCTGTTTGTCACGGGACATATAAGCCACTATAAGCCAATATGCAAACATGGTTCAGTGTATAGACTTTTTTGGACCATATCGATACAGCCAACTCTTATTCTTCATTTAGCTCTTTGACCATACATAGGCAAATTTCTTAACTGTTTTATCTTCATTTCTTAATTTGTAAAATATGAATAACAGTACTCACAGTGTTGTTATGAAAATTAAGTAAAGGACACTGCCTGAAACAATCAATAAATAGTTGGATGAATGGACAGAGGGATGGATCAACAGATGGATGGAGAGAGATAAAGAGAGAGAGAGAGAGAGATTTCAGTAGGTGAGTTTATTCCTCAGAGACTCTTCCTGGGACAAATTATCCAATTGCCCAAATGATAAAATAATCAGGTCTCAGTGTTTTATAATAATCCTATAAGGTCTTATCAATCTTCAGATCCAACTGATCATCTCTATTTTTTAATAAGCTTCCAATCTTTTTTTCTGTTCTTGGTCATATCCTTTCTCCTCCACAATTCAGTTCTGTCATGATTTGAGGAAATTACATTTGGGGGAGATAATAAAAGGGCCAAAATTTTATTCTTCTCTTTGCTATTCAATTTCAGGGTCACTTAGTTTATTTATCCAAACTCATTGTCATTTTCTATAAAAATGACATCATTTACCTAATTCATTTAGGACAGGGGTAAAGAAAAATTAGGCAATTTTCGCACATGGCTATTAGCTCTTAAAAATAATAGATGTTGGTTTCATGACATAGTTGTTACCAATTAGTCTCAAGACATTACAATTGCTTGGATGGGCCTGTGCTCCCTTGGTCCTCTCCCTGCACCCCAACATTTATCATTAAGTCAAACACCTGCTTTAGCTTTCATTACCATCAGTGAAGGAAGACTTGCTACTTCTGGGATCTGACCCTGATTTGGGACAAATTATTTCCTCTCCTGCCAATTGCATAGGGTCTCATATAAGATTATGAGACCATCATCATGTTGATGCATATGGATAAGAAGAAAGGTTGGTGGGATTAAACAAATGAGATGACAAGGAAGGTCCTCTTCAACCCCTGATTATGAGCTTTTTAAATAAAAAATGTCTTTACAGTATTTGACCACTTTGAAAAAAGGTGTTTTGTTAAATACACTCCTGTGTTTATTTTTGACAAGTTTTCTTTCACCAAAATACAGCCTTCTTATCCATATTCTTCATTGCCTTGAGTTTTTCATAGTATAGCCCTTTTAATAAAGGTCCCAAGCAGAGACCTAAGCCCAACTAAGAAAACTTGTCTGGCAGGCAGGAAGGATGGGGAAGAGACAGCAGGCGAGTATCCCAAACTAGTCTGAATGTTTCTGTCTCCTATAAGGAGAAACTCAGAATAAAAATGGCTTACTAGCCAGGCGTGGTGGCGCACGCCTGTAATCCCAGCACTTGGGAGGCTGAGGCTGGAGGATCGCAAGTTCAAAGCCAGCCTCAGCAACTTAGTGAGGCCCTAAGCAACTCAGTGAGACCCTGTCTCTAAATAAAATACAAAATAGGGCTGGGGATGTGGCTCAGTGGTGGAGTGCCCCTGGGTTCAATCCCCAGTACCAAAAAAAAAAAAAAAAAAAAAAAAAAAAAGGCTTACTCACACCAGAGGATGACTTTCTTCCACATAAATAACCAGGGATTATTACAGGATGACTGCATGACTCCATCAGGAACCAGTCCCTTGTATCTCCCAGGCCTACCATCTAACTCTATGGGATATTTTTTTCCTCCTGAGCATGCTACATTGTCACAAGATGACTGCTGAAGCTCCAATCATTGCTCCTACATTACAGATGCAGAAAAGAAGATAGAAGTACAAATGGTCACTTTTAACACTCCCTTCAGAAAGACTTTCCAGAAGCCAGTCCAACATCTCCTTGACCACACTTCCAGCAAAGGAGACTGAAACATAGACTTTAGCTTGGCACATTTCCCCTTCCTTTTTATAGTAAAAGAAGGAAGAGTGGATATTGAGTAAGCAAGTAACAGCTCTTTGCACAGTTCCTTCTCTAAAAGCTCTCATAAAAGACTAGGTGACCTGTGATGGGGTTCTCTACCTTGCATCTCTGCCCATCTCCACTCCACCTTCCTTTTCTCCTGTCTGGAACTTTAAAAGCACTAGTTGCTCCTTGGAGGCCACCCTCTAGCAAGGTTCCATTCCAGAAGCTGCAGTTTAGATTCGGCCCATTGCAGCTTCACTTGATGGAAAAGTTCATCCCCAAATTCCTCCCCACTCTGAGCAAACATGCAGACCTGGAGTCAGAAGAGAGGCAAGGAAAGGGAGATGAACGATCTTTGCTCTCTCCTAGCTTGGCACTCCTACCACTGCCATTGTGATCAAACCAGGCATCATGGAGCAATTTCCTCTCCTCGGACCAACATCAGTGTGTGACATGCCCTGTTGACCTTGCAAAATTAGGAGGAAAAGACCACATTTCTACCAAGGAGGAAGAAGGGGACTGTGCCCTCCAATTGCTCCCTTTTCCTTTGACACTTGAGATTGTGATATATTGGGAGATCACAAAGTAAACAGAACTCCTGCCCCGCCACCATTTAGGCCATCTCTTACTGTTTTGGCTTCTTCAAAGGAAGGGCACATGCTTATTAAGGACCCCAGTGAACAAACTCCACTGGTGTTATTCCCATGTGGCTGCCTGGAACCTGACATGCATGGGATGGAGCCAGGCTGGGCAGAAACAGGGCAGTACCTGCAAGCTTGACCCTGAAGTCATGGCTGTAAGGACATCAGTGACTCCACAGCTCAGGAGGTCCCCATTTCATACTTCACCCCAGAGCATTCTCTGCAGGACCACATCACAAAAGAGCAGCTCAGCTCTTTCCCCATCTAGTTTCTCTGATGCTCCCCACCTCCAGACACCAGCTCCTCAACTTCTGTGCCAGCGTAGATTATTATAACCCTGTCCCTATCCAAGTGTGTGATTGGTAAATTCTCCTCAACCCAAATCCCAATTTTTAGTAATGTTTGCTCTAAGGACGTTCTTACACATTCAGAAAAATCTCGTCTGTTTATTCCCAAAGTAGATCCTCATTGCGCTCCATCTCTGGGCCAGACTGGAGTAGATTCAGGAAATGCACACTAATTGTAAGCTCCAAAATAAGTCTCCTGCATTAAGAGAAAGAGAGAATTCGCATCAAATACATGTGCATGGTATAGTAACTGATATTTTTATGACTCTTCTAATTTGAGACTGGCTTTCTTTTCTCTTAAAGAGGAGAACATTTTCTACTTTTGCTGTTAGATCACTCTTGTGCCTGCTACTATCAAAGCTTTGGATTAGCTGAAGGGAAAAGGGAGGTTCCTATACATCACAAATAGACTGGAATTCAAAAAGCCTTCACATTTCCAGGGGGATGCTGGGCCTAGCTACTCTGTCTCTGACCCCAGTCACTATGGTTTGTTCTTTCCTGTCTCCTGTTCAATCTCTCCATGCAGAGAGAATTTGATAGAGTTGGTTTAATAAGACCCCCATGCACTCAAGTCCTGACCCTGTCCCCTGTACCAAAAGTGCTGATCATCTCCCTTTTGCAGCTGGGAGAACCAGTACCCATGTGACTGGCCAGCTCTTCTGAGCTTCAGTTCGTGCCCAAGCCACTGGTCTCCATGCATTTTGTCATATCCAGGCACCAACAGCTCCCATTCAAATGCTCACGTCTCTGGTCAAAGAGAAAAACAAGCTAATTTGCTGGAATTGAAGGTTGACCTGCCAGATCTGGTGGAGGCTTGTCTCATTTCTTGGATTGCACTCTTCCCTCACTGGTTTGCACCCTCTGGTTAAGCAATCTCATGTATTCCTGTGGTTTCAATAGCATCTCCGTCCTGTCATCTCCCATCTCCTCCCTGGCACGTCCTCATGGGCTCCAGGCCTGTATGTACAACCCTCTCTTTGACATCTGCCCTTGGATCTTTCTTGGTCATCTCCCAGGGAGTGTGTCTCCAGCCTGAACCTTTGAACTCCCCCCACCTGCCACCACCCTGCCTCCTAATGTGGTTTTCCTCCAGCATTTGACACTGCAGTCAGTGGTCATTTTATTCTCTCATTGCTCACGTCACACAGGGGGCAGTTGGTCACCCCTGATGCTTGGCCCTCTGTCTCTCACCACCCTCCCCTTCATGTCCATTACCAAGCCCAGTGGAGACACCTTGACATTGAACAGGGAACTCCCTCACGTCCTCTCATCTCCCACTGCTCCTTCTGCTCCAGCCAGCTGCTCTCTCTCCAGACTACAGCAAGAGGCTGGAGACTGCTCTCCCGCATCCTGGTTTTCCTTCCATAGCATTCCCTGTACAGCAACAGCAACAAATGGATTGTTATGGTAATATACATAACATTCGCCATTTTAACCATTTTTAAGTGGTATTAAGGACATTCACATTTTTGCACAGCCATCACCAAAAAGTTTCAGAACGTTTTCATCTGGCAAAAGTGAAACTCAGCACCCACTAGACAATAACTCCTCATGCTCTCCCCTCAGCCCCTGGCTGCCAGGAGTGATTCTCTGTCTCTTTGACCTTATATATTCTAGGTATCTCTTCTAGATGCATTTTTGGAGTAACTGTCCTTTTCTGTTTCACTTAGCACAATGTCCTCCAGGTTCCAATGTCCATGTTGGATCATGTGTCATCATTTCTTTTTTTTTTTTTAATTAAAGCTGAATAATATTTCACGGTACGCATACATCACCGTTTGTTTATGTGTTCCTCTGTTGATAGACACCTGGATGGCACTCACCTTTTGGCTATTATGAACCATGCTCCTGTGAATGTAAGTATATGAGCTTCTGAGTCCCTCCTTTTTAGCCTTTCAGTTACATACGCAGGTGTAGGACTGCTGGATCATGTGGAAATTCTAGGTTTAATTTTTTGAGGAACCATAACTAACCTTTAAAAAGATAAGTCAGTTTTCCTCTCCTTAAAGCCCTTCTGCTGACTTCCCACTGCACCTGGTCAGCAGGTGTCGGGATTCCTGATCTGCCCCAACCCTTCCACTGTGCCCCGTTCCACTCAGTCCCTGTCTCTGCAGCTTCCAGCCTCACTGGCCTCCTTCCCACCACCCAAGGCTCAAATTCTTTGCACTTAACCTTCACACAGGCATCATCTATGCCTGGACCTCCATTTCTTCTACTCTCCTTCAAGTCTCAATTCAAATGTCACATTCTCAGGAAAGTCTGGCCTTTCCCCATCCCCAGCCCTAGCTAAATTTGATGCCCTAAAACAACCTGTCTCCCTGTTAATGGGCACAGGCTCATGCAGACAGGGGCTTTTGCCCTCCCATCTCACTCTTGCCCCCAGTATCAAGTGCATGGTTGGATGAGTGGAGGGCCCTACTGTTTGGATCTAGAATGTCCCCCAAAGGTTCATATATTGAAGTCTTGGTCCCCAATCCAGCAATGTTCAGAGGTGAAGCTTTTGGGAAATAATTGGTTTGGGAAGGCTCTGGTCTTATCCCATTGAGGGATACATACTGAAAGCACTACTAAGAGATGGCATAAACTATAAGAGGTAGAACCCAGTTAGAGGGAGTGTGTCCTTGGGGATGTACCCTCAGGGACTATATTTTGTTCCCAGTTCCTTGCTCTCTCTCTGCTTCCTGGCTACCATGAGGTGAACAGCTTCCCTCCATGATGCCATCCACCAGGAGGTTCTTCCTCATCTTAGGCCCAAAGCAATGGAGCTAGCTGACTATGAACTGAGATCTGAAATTGGGAGCCTAAATAAATCTTTCCTGCTTGCAGTTATTTTGATTTTATCAGTTATTTTGTCCCAGTGACAGAAAACTGATAAACACACCCACCACGGGCAGATGGTGGATATTGTTCTTGCTATTACTTTGGAGCACAACAAAATCTTATCATATGACTACAAGACAGACTGTCTTCATAAAATGAAGGTCCCATTAATGCTTGTGCATTTTTTATTTGTCAAGCCATCAGCCTCAAACCCTTCATGTCACACTCAACCCTCATGTCACTTAAGGAGACTTAAAACTAATTGCAGGTTGCAATTTATATTTTTGGTCTCACATGTTGTTAACTCAGTCCAGGGCTTAGAATAAGCAGGCATGGTTTCTAAAAATTGACTGAAATGATCTGCTGGCTTGGTTTGGATATCTCTCTCAAAATTTTTCAGTTTATGAACATAACTCTATTTCTAAAAGCAGTTTCAAATCCACTCAGTTTCTCCAATGTTAGATAATGGTCAAATATCTTAAATTGCTATCTAGCCATATTGCAATTAGAGCAAACATGATGTATCAGACATGCCAAGTGGTCAGTGTTTCAGAGGATCACCATCCACATTCAGCATTCAGACTGTGGACATAGATACTTAATTGCCTACACGTGTGTAGAGACGAATGTTAATAAGAACTACCATGTACTCAGTTCTTCTATCTGGAAAACTCTGAGTATTGGGTTCTTATACTATGTTAAGAGCTTTATATATAATTTAATCTTCATGCAATCCTGTAATATAAGTGTGCTTATCCTCAGTTTATGGAAAGGAAACTTGATTTTCAGAAAGATTGAAAAACCCTCTTAAGGGTATACGGCAAAGAAGTGATAGTGGGTCTGACCCCAAAGCCTATGCTTTTGCATTGTTTTCATGGATAATAAAAGTCATCCTTATCTTCATTGAAATCCTTGCTAAGCTCATTTCCTTCTTGAACGCATCCTCATTAAGAAAGCAAGTAACCACATCCTGTGAATCAACTTATTTCTCAAGCTGAGGAGCATCCCTGCGGACTGCGGTTGCAGGTTAGGGAAAATATCAGTCAGTGTCATGGTAGGTCATGCTGCAGTGGGAAACAGCCTCAAAAGTCCCAAAAACCTACAACAAAAACAGATTGTTTCTAGCTCAGGTTTATGCCCAATGCTGGTCAGCTAAGGCGTTGCACCATGTCCAGAACCCAAACAAGTGGCAATCTTTACCCAGAATATTGCTCATCTTAAGACAGAAGTAAAGAGGAGATGGTGAAAACCCACAACACCCAAAGTAAGTCACAGCTTCTGTGCTGAACGAACAACACATGGCCCGTTACAGAAGCGTTCTCTCTCATCATGGAAGAAACAGATTATTCTAACCCAACAGGAACATTTCTTATTCCACAAATACACAGCTCTGTGCTCTTCCCATTGGAACACAAAAAATATTTTTTTTTTAATTTAAGAAGACAATATTTAATCTAAGCATTTAGAGCTCAGGGTATGCTTGTTTTTTCTAAGGTTTGTGAAACAAGGCCCTTTTTGTTTTGTTTTGTTTTATTTTGGAATCGGGGATTGAACTCAGGCCACTGAGCCACATTCCCCTATTTTTTTTTTTTTTTTTTTGTATTTTATTTAAAGACAGGGTCTCACTGAGCTGCTTAGCACTTTGCCCTTGCTGAGGCTGGCTTTGAACTCGAGATCCTCCTGCCTCAGCCTCCCGAGCCTCTGGGATTGCAGGCATGTGCCACCATGCCCAACTAGAGGCCCTTTTAATAGACACATCCACATAAACAATAAAACTAATTTTCCAAAATTGACAAACAGACTGTTCCATCTATGTGTACACTATATTTCCTGAGTAATGGTCCTCAGTTCAAAGATTAGAAATATTTTCACCACTAATTTGTGTGTCTGTGTGTGTGTGTGCATGTGTGTGTGTGTATGGTACTAGAGGTCGAACCAAGGCCTTGTGTGTGCAAGGCAAAAAAATACCATTGAGTGACATTCCCAGCCCTTTTATTTTTTATTTTGAGACAGGATCTTGCTAAGTTGCTCAAACTGGCCTTGAACTTGTGATTCTACTACCTTGGCCTCCCAAAGAGCTAAGTTTACAGGCATGATCTAGAGTGCTAATCTAGGCCACTCTGCCTCGTTCACCACTAAATTTTGATGTGTCTTCACTAGAGCACACTAATTCAACATTTTGTGAACCTCATCTGCTTGATGTTCAGTGTCACTCTTTGGAGCCGTGGGTTCTACAGGGCCATCTCCTCTTTGTTAGCTATTTGGTGATTATTCAGCATCTCCCCATCGGTCAAGAGTTTCCTCGTGTTACTGGGGTTGTAGCTCAGTGGTAGAGAGGCTGCCTAGCACATGTGAAGCACTGGGTTCGATCTTCAGTACCACATAAAAATAAATAAATGTTAAAAAAAAAAGAGTGTCCTTTGTCTGAGAGCTTCATTCAATTTTCCTATAATCTATTATACTTATTTGAATTCCCCACAGTTTTCACATATAGAATGAGCTTCATTTAAACCATTTCAAAAATCCTGAGTTTGCCAGCACAACTTCATCTTAGAGCCAAATTCTGCATGTTTTCCTACCTAATTATGCAATATGAACAAGAACCACAGAGAATTCCTAAGCAATTAACATACTATGACAACCAGGCCATGTCTGGGCCTTCTGCAAACATTCCAAGTATGGTGGCAGCAGCAATTGCCAGTCTCCTGCAGAGGTTATTATGTGTTTCCATTGGTGGCCTGATGCTCACAGGCCCATCACCAAACATGGGGAGTGATCACAATTTCCCTCACATCCAGGGCTCAGGAGAAACGGGCTTCCTCAGAAACAGGTATCCTGTTCGCCACATTTGATAATCAGTACTTGGATTTGCATCCCAGTGTCACCAGAGGCTAGGCTGGACAAATTATTTAAATACTCTCTCCTTCAGTTTCTATATTGGTAAAAAAGGGGCACTTTATATACCTACTTCATAGGGTTGCTACAAACATCAAAATTTAAATGAGATTCTGGATAGCTCAATTGGTAGACAATGTGGCTTTTTATGACAGTAAATGGAAGTGTCAGGAGAATAAACTGATTTTGTTCACTGCTATATCCCAGGACCAAGGCAGTGCTTGAGCAGTATTTGTTGAATGAAGATATGAGTATACTTGAGGCATAAGGTCTGGGTATTTGGCTCCAATTAGCTGCAGAGTTCACAAGCCTTCGTACTTGGGTAGTCTGGCATCTAGTGGGGGATGTTCAAGGACAAGGTCAGAGATAATTCTCCATTGGCTCTCTCTGTTCCAGCTGAAATATTCTTGACCATAATTAAAACAAAAATGAAAAACGACAAATAAAAGATGCAGGGGCCAAACTTTCCATTCCTTAAGTCTAATAACTTATCCCACATCAACTACAGTGATGCCACACAACTTGCTACTTCAGGGAGGGCACCTAATCTGATCAGAAGTGCCCTGTAGATCACTTGGTCATCCTCACCACACTGGTTCTACATGAGGCTCTCCAGGAGCTAAACAGGCTTAGCATGACCAGGTTTGTGATTTAGAACCTTGAATGAGTAATTCATTATCCCTGGCTCTCAAGGTCCTTATTTGTAAAAGAATCTGACTAACTCATGCAGTGATTGTAAAAAGTGCAAAAAAAAAAAAATTGGATCCTATGTATTCAAATTTCTCACTGTTGACATTCACACCAGATAATTCTTGGTTGTCAGAGGCTGTCCTGTGCATCCCCGTTCTCTATCCATTACATGCCAGTAATTCTCTCCCCAAGTGGAGCAGCAAAAAATGTCTCCAGACATTGCCAAACATTCTCTGGAGGAGGGTAACTACCCCCAGCTGAGAACCACTGCTGGATATGAAGACATATACAGCAAAGTATTACCCTACTATTAACATGATTTTAAGGCTACCTCAGAAATATTTCCAAATATTGATTGGTCATATTAATATTTCCAAGAGATCCGTGGCAGAGAAAATGTAAAGGCCACTGGGCTTCCTAGGAAATGTTTAGTGATTGTTGGGCTGCAGGCTTGAGGTCCTGATTGCTCATGTTTCTAGCAGAGTGAGTGCACATCAGCCATGCATAGTAATGGCAGCCAAGAGGCCTCCCCAGCATGGGGGAGCTAGCGCCCAGGGCACCCATCTCTTTCTCTTCCATCTCTGCCTCTGCTGCCCACCAGACTGTGTTCCCTTCAAGCACTGGGATCATTTCTTCATCTTTGTACTCTTAGCATTCCCTCATGTCTCTTATAAGGGGACAAGTCCCATGATGAGGGCTTCACCCATGACCTAGAGTTCCCACCTTCAATACCATCCTACTGGGAGTTAGATTTCAACCTACGAATTTGAACATTCAGCCACAACAGCACCTGACACAGTACCTGACACATGAAAGGCTTGACTTTATACAGGACAGCAGAACCTTACTGGCATATTGGAATTGCCTGCTTAAAAATTTCTAGGTACAAAAACATACTGATAAATGACCCTCCTCCAGAGATTGTGTTCTGGGGCATGGTCTGGACATTTTAAACTCCAATGATGATTCTAATATGTGGTCAAGGTTGAGAACCACTGGCATACAAAGAATACAATAAAGCCTCTTGCTCCTTGGTGCCAGATAGACACATTCCACAGAGATACCCACCCAGGCAGCTGCCCTCCACTGGTCCAGGGGTCAAGTCATCCATGGAATGTTTGGCGAGTTCCACCTCCTCTTGTCTCAGTCTGTGCAGTCTCCAATGCACACACCTCCACCTTTGTTTTAAAGTTCCCTGAGTGGGATGTCATGAAAAAAGAAGGGAGACCAATAGAAAAGAGGAAGGGGAAAGAAAGGGAAGGAGGAAAGGACATGGGGAAGGACAGGGGAATGAAGTCCACCAAACTTGCTGTCCCCATAGGAATAGAACACAAAAATCACATATGCACACATGTATGTAATTATAGTTAGTAATTCAAATAATAACGATAATAGAAGGGAGATCAGTACATCAGAGGGAGGGAGGAAGAGGGGAGGGAAAAGGAAGGTACTGGAGAATGAGACTAATCAAATTATGTTATGTGCATTATGAATATGGCAAAATGAATCCCACTAGTATGTATAATTGTAATACACCAATTAAAATGAATCAATTAATTTTTAAAATAATGCAAAAGTATGCCTGTAAGAAAACAATTTAACAGAAGCAAGAACTATCTTGGAAGTTGTTCACTGCACCCTTATTTACAGAAGTGAGACAAAAATGTCTAGAATCCAATTAATATCTCAAAAAGGGAAATTATGTAAATAATGATATCAATATGATATGATATAGTTTAAACAATAATCTTAATTACTATACAAATATATAGAAATGATACATTTCTAAAAGCAAAATAATTTTGTGACTACAAAAATATTATTGTATGAAATTATGATTTTTATCCTTCAATATTTTCTCTTAATAAAAATAAGGATCCCTTTAAGCTGGGCACGGTGGCACGTGCCTATAATCCCAGCAGCTTGGGAGGCTGAGGCAGGAGGGTTGCAAGTTCAAAGCCAGGCTCAGCAACTTAGCAATGCCCTAAGCAACTTAGCAAGACCCTGTCTCAAAATGAAAAATAAAAGGGGCTGGGGATGTGGCTCAGTGGTAAGCATCCCTGAGTTCAATCCCTGGTAAAAAATAAATAAATAAATAAATAAATAAATAAATAAATAAGGCTCCCTTTAGTAATGAGGTGCCAGTCCTGGGCTCTAAGCAAACATCTTCTAGTGAAAACCAGTTTGTAGCATGTCTACTGAATTGATCTTAAAGAAAAAATTGATCCTTCGTGGGTAAAAATAGTAACAAATAAATAAATTCCCCCAAGTGCACCTCTGTGTCGCTGGCCCTCTGTCAAGAGTCAAGGAGCACTCAACTTCAAACCAGCTGTAGCATCAGGACCTGGAGAAGGTCTGGACCCTTCACATAAAGTGAGGTGATGAAGAGAGGACAGGAAGATGGAGGAGCTTCTCATGAGCACGGTGGGAAAGAGCCTCAACTCAGAACATGGCAAAAGGCTAAACTACCCAATAAACCCACAAGGGTTTAATCACGGTTAACAGTTGTACCTGTAACTCTGGTCAAGAGCAGAGCTTTGTGGGGAGCTTCATCACACCAGTGAAAGAAGATTTGGGACTTCTGGGAATTTTCACATCCTTGAAGGTCCATGACTGGTCAGCTTTCTCCTCCACCCAGGTGCAGATCAGCCTGTACCTCTCTGGAGGTTGGAGAGGTAGAAGGGAACAAAAAAACAGAAAATTGCAGAAGCAGCAACAGAAGAAAATGGAGGGCTGAGTTCCCTGGTTTTGATGCTGTTGTGATCTGATGTGAAGAAACATGAGGAGCCAGCACACAGAACACTACACTGCCCACCCTAGCCTTTCCACCAAGTCCAGCCCTGTGGGCAGTTAGCTGCCCTTCAGAAACTGCCAGGATGCTCAGGTGCTGATTTCCTACACAAGTCATCGGGTTGTGGTGGCACACACCTATATCCCAGCTACCTGGGAGGCCAAGGCAGGAGGATTGCAAGTTCGAGGCTAGCCTGGGTAGCTTAGTGAGACTTTGTTTCAAAATAAAAAAAGGCTGGGGATATAGCTAAGTGGTAGAACACCCCTAGGTTTAATCCCTAGTACCACAATATAAAGGAGGAGTAGGAGGAGGAGAAGGAGGAGGAGGAGGAAGAGAGGGAGGAGGAGAAAGAGAAAAAAGGAGAAGAAAGAACCAAACTGATTTTGTGCACTTTTCTTTTTCTGTCGATTTTTCAAGGCTGTGGGGAGCCCAGAAAAGGGCAACTACCCACTATAAATCCCTAAGAGAAAAAGCTGAAAGTGAAACTGAAGTCTTGCTCGTTTCTCATATTCTGCTTCAGAGAAAAGAAACAGTATCTGTGCTGTGGGTCTGTGGAAGCTCTCAGCACATACGGTTATTCACTGAAGCTTTCCACCTTCAGATCCTTTGGCAGTTGATATATTCATTTATCCTTTTCAAATCCGTAGGTGCAGGGCCTGGTTTGCCTATGTGCATCTGAACTAATGCGCTCCAAAAAAATAGATCAGAAATAAAAATAATTTGCTCCAATTTGCCACAGTTATCTCTCAATTGCTTTGGAAGGCCTTTTCATAGGAATATTTTCACCTCTTAAATTTTTCATGCAGATGTTGGCTCTGGCCAAGTGCTCTGGAGGAAAACAGGCATGTGTGAAGGGGTCTGAAAAATTTTCCCCAGCATGGAAGTCTTTGTTTAACTGATTGGCAAGATGGAGGATCAGGCACCACATTCTTGGTGAAAAGGCCCTTTCACAGAGAGAGTGCATTCAAGGAGAAAATCGAGCTTTGAATTGCTATGTCTAAGGGCGAGTTTGAAAGACAGAGGGAAGAACTAGGTTCCATGGGAAAGGAAAGGAGGAAAGAAAGGGAATGGAATGGCTCGCCAAAGTAAAGCTGGCTGGGGCTGGGAGCTCTTTCAGCACTGCCAGGAACCTTGGGAGTCATATGCCTTTCTCCCCTGGGAGGAGACCCAGGCAAAATGACAGTTCAATGACTGGAAATGCCTTTTTCCAAGGCCAGAGCCCCACTCTGAGTGCATTAAAAGAGTTGGCTAAAGCCCTTCTCCCCCGTAGTGAAGCAATTGCAGGATCAGTGAGAGACATAAAAAAAAAATCATAAACAGAGTGGTCTTGATCTGGATTCTGCAAACTTCTAGAAGGCTCCTGAATGAGCTTTAGGAGGCCTAGAATGTCCCCAAATTAATACTAAATCTGAGCTCAGGCCAAGTTCAGAAGGAAGGTTCTGTGTGGAATCAGTCACATTTACAAAACATTTTCATTTCATCACCAGTGTCCTGTGATCACGTTCTGTTCTTCACACATAAATAGTTGATTGTGCCAAATACCTTTTTCCCCATGTTTTTATACCATATACATGATTGAGATATTTAGTCTTTCTTGATGTTCTTGAGTACCTGCTATATATAAAGGTAGATGTAGTCAAGGAATGCATTTTCTAAATATCTTTTTTATTAAAATCCATATGAAATATTGTCTTTTATAAATGAAACGGTCACACTGCCTCTTTAGTAGGGTGTGTTGTGTTTGTGCTCTGGTTTGAGGCAAAAGCACGCGCAGGGGGTTTCTGTTGATGTGTTTATTGTGAGATGAGGTTAACCCACATCACCAAAGTCTGTATCTTGTCTTACTTTACTGCAAGTAGAGCATGTGTAATTGACAAGCACTAATTTTGCAGCATCTACTCTTCCCAGATGTTAGAGTTTGCCAGTGTTTATATGCACAGTAATTAGCTATTTTACACGTATTTTGTGCATTTTGTGTTAATATTCACGGGAAACCTTGTCTTCTGAAAACAGCTTGCAGAAATTGTTAAAATCACCCCTAAGCTTTACACGTGCTTACAGCCGCCCACGGAGTGAAGAGTATGCAGTAAGAAGGAGGGTCTATTCAGAATGCACTCTCCAGATACAGTGTGTTGCCTGTATGTGATGCGACTGTGTGCACAGTGGACGAAGTCAGATCCCTGCCCCAGACATTGCATCTTTCCAGATATTTACAAATGCACAACCTATATTAAAAGCAAAGAATGTAAAATAATACACTTGCATTTTGGTTGGTATTTTTTCTGATAATTCACAGGAATGATATCTTTTAAGAACAGAATTATTAAGCTTAATATCCAGAATCAATAAAGAACTCAAAAAAACTTCACACCAAAAAGGATCCCCCAATCAATAAATGGCTAAATTAACTAAACAGACATTTTTTAAAAGAAGAAAAACAAGTAACAAAAACTACATGAAAAAAATGTTCAACATCCTTAGCAATCTGAGAAATCCAAATTAAAACTACACTGAGGGGGCTGGGTTGTGGCTCAGCCCGTGTGAGACACTGGGTTTGATCCTCAGCATACATAAAAACAAATAAATAAAGATTTAAAAAGACATTTTGTTAAAAAAAAAAAAACTACACTGAGATTTCATCTCACTCCAGTTAGAATGACAATCATCAAGAACACAAATAATAAATGCTGGTGAGGATGTGGGGGGAAAGGCACACTCATACATTGTTGGTGGGGTTACAAATTAGTACAACCACTTTAGAAAATAGTAGGGAGGTTCCTCAAAAGACTAGGAAGGGAACCACCGTATGACCCAGCTACCCTACTCCTTGGTGTTTATCGAAAAGAACTAAAATCAGCATATTATAGAGACAGATGCATACCAATACTTATAGCAGTACAATTCACAATAGCCAAGTTATGGAACCAGTCCAGGTGTTCCTCATTTGACAAATGGATAAAGAAAATGTGGTGTACATACACAAAGGAGTTTCTCATTTAGCCATAAAGAAGAATGAAATCACAGTATTTGCTGGTAAATGAATGGAACGAGACAACATCATCCTTTTGTAAGTAAGCCAGACTTGGAAAATCAAGGGTAGAATGCTGAAGCTTGAGAGAAATAAGGAATTTTTTAAAGGGGGGAAATCCCATAAAAATAGAAGGCAGAATGATGGAGAGGAGGAAGGGGAGAAAGGAGGAGAGGGGAGGGATGGAAAAAGGGAAGAACTGTGGAAAGAAATGGACCAAATGATGTTATGTGCATTATGAATACATCACAATGAATTTCACTTTTATGTATAACTATAATGCACCAATTAAAACATAAATTAATAGAGGGAAGACAAATAGAGTAGAGGAAGGGGATCAGGGGAAAAAGAAGAGAGGAAGGGGATAATACCGTGGGTTGATATGGAGCAGATTTTGTCATATGTATTTATGAATATGTCAGAAAGGACCCCATAATTACATAAAACTATAATCCACCAATAAAAATATAGGTTAAACTTGATACCTTAGAAGAGGGGAGTCCAGTGGAAAAGACTATAACCACAAATTGCTACACAAACTCAGGTCATTGGACCCTTGTTCTACATGTGCATTTTAGCTAATACTGGTCTCTATGTAAAGGATAAACAAGTCCTGGTACCCAGGAATGGCAAAAGTACAGTAGCAAAGCAACCCCAACCATAGTTCCAGATTTGTACTTTTGATTAAATGCCTATGTTGGTTGTAGACAATATTTATTCTTCATTGCAAAGAAAGGAAGCTTTCTTTAGATATATTGAGGTGGCAATGTGTGATGAAATTTTAATCATGAAGGCAAATTCCTATCATAAAGTGAATTAGCCAACTTGGAAACATCCTTTTTTATAACTAATAGAAAAGACACATGCTGGATGTGGTATAGTTAAGCCACCTCTGAGCAGTGCACTCCAGGACATGCCTATTACGTTGATAATAGAGGAGTAGAAGGTTCAAGGAAGGTACTATTGAGGTGCCCTCATGTTTACTTCTTGACAATGACTGTGATGTACGTGTGCATCTCTTCTAGATGTTAAACAATTCAAAGGAAAAACATGTTCCTAATAAAATTTTAGTGGATAGATCTGATCATTCTCTGAGAAGTGTTATGCCTAATTTCACTCTGTTGTTTTATGTCACATTTTACATTGATAATTGAGGGATGCAACGTGTTCATTGTTACTCTGCCAACATCTTTATTCAGAGGACCATTGCCATTTTTGTCTTTCATGAAATTTTTGGAGTCAGCTATCTATGGACTGAGATCTCTGAAGCCATTGAGTCCCCATTAAACTTTTCCTCCTAAAATTGTTCTTGTTAAGATCTTTTGGCCACAACAGTGAAAAAGCTAACTAAAACATCAGTTGACAGAACATTGAAATTTAGTTAATGGGCCCTTAGAAGAACATTGACATTTAGTTACATGGTCCTTTAGAATAATCAAGGTATCAAAGAATCCCTTGGAGTCATGGATCTTCTTGCTTAATATATTCTCCAAAGTGAATATATTTTCACCCTTGTATCAAGTTTCCCCTTGTACCTAAGGGGAAACTGGTGGATATGCAGTAGAAGTGAAAATCCACTAACTGGCTAACACTAGCTAGCTACCCTCCTCAATGCGACATCACCTCAAATGTTGCCTATCCTCTCTGAATATAGTTGTGAGGATCACAGTGTCTTTACTTTGGAAATGTCTCTGGTTGGATGGGAATAATTTAAAATTAATCCAGTTAGGCTTAGAAATCACTGACTTTGAGAATTCTCTCCTGAAGTCTATAAGATGAAGACATCCTGCCAACACTGAAACCAACCTCTTCTAAACTCAAATGAACCAATTACATAAGAAAAATTTCAATTAGGGTGTAGGAATTCTATCAGAGCCTCCACATGCATTCCATGAAGTACTTCAGGAAACTTCCTTAACACTTCCACTTTATTATAATTAAAGAAGCTTTTGATCATTAGAGATCCTAATTACCTAAACTATATTATAGAAATTCATTGACCTATCTAACTTGATCAAACTATTCATTTATTCATTAAGTCAACAAATATTTATTGTTGCTGACTGTTCAGTGTTAATTACTGCAGTGTAGATCGTACTGCCCTGGAGCAGTTCACAGACAAGTGGAAGAGACCACCAAGTCCACAGTCACTATACAATATGAACAGTGCAGTGGAAAGGTAAGTTCCAGAGCTGCAGGAGTTCCCATATTAGCCTCTAATGGGGATAGGGAAGAAAAAGTGTGTCATTAAGACTAAGGTCTTAATGATTATGAAGCTGTGATGGTTAATTTTATGTGTCAACTTGACTGGAATAAAGGATGCCTATGTAGCCAGTAAAATATTAATTCTAGGTGTGTCTCTGAGGGTGTGTCTGGAAGAGATTAGCATTTGAGTCAGTAGACCATACTGATAAAGAGGACTTCATCATGGCAGGTGGCCATCATCCAATTCATTGAGGTTCTGGAGAGAGCAAAAAGGAAGAGAAAGGGGAATTCACTCTATGTACTTGAGCTGAGACAGTTACCTTCTCCTGCCCACAGTAACGACAGCTCTTCCTTCTCCAGCCTTTTTTCTTGTACCAGGAGTTACAACATTGGTTTCCCTGCTTCTCAGGCCTTTGGACAAGGGCTGAATTTCACAAATATCTTTTATTTCTCTATCTTGAAGACAACAGATCTTTGGACTTCTTGGCCACTTGAATTATAATCATGTGAGCCAATTCCTTTAATAAATAAATGGACATACATTCCATTGGTTCTATTTCTCTGGAAGACCCTGGCAAATACATGAGCTAAGTGAAGAAGGGGTGGAAAGGCCAAAGGAATAGCCCATACTAGGGTCCAAAGGCCCAGGAGGTCATGGCACATGACCCACAGGGAATGCTTTCATTCACTCAACAAATGCCTACTGAGGACCTCCCTGTGTAGACTATCTTAGATCCTGGAGACACACACTAAACATGACTGACTAGGGTCTGTCTCCAGGGAGCTCACCTTCTAATGTATGTAAGGACTGTCAAAAAGCAAACTGATAAAATGATTATAACTATAAGTTCCATTGAAGGAGCAAGGAGTCCTGACCGTGGGGTAAGAGACTCGTTAGATACAGTGGGCAGTGAGGCATCTTTACGGTGGCATTCAAGCTAGGTTTTGAAGGATGGGAAGTTTGGTGGTAAAACAAGACCAACAAAGACTAATCCAGGGAAAAGCCAAAGCAAGTGGAGAGAGCTTGAGGTTTAGAGTTTGACATGTTCTAAGATCTGAAAAGGACACCAGCGTTTCGGAGTATCATGGGTAAAAGAAGAGTGACAACAGATACGATTTGAGAGGGAGGCAAGGGACAGATCTTGCCAAACTTTAAGTATGGTGGGAAGCTATTTGACAGGTTTAAGACAGGGAAGTGAGATAATATGATCTGTATTTTTCAAGGATCATTCAGACCACTGAATCACGAATGGATTGGAGTGAGGCAAGCAGAGTCACAGAAAACTATTTAGGAATCTACTGTAATAAGCCAGGGGAGATGATGGTTTATCCTAGGACAATAATGACAGAGAAGAGCAGTAGACAGACATGAGATAGACTCCACAAGGCTCACTGATGGCCAGTATGAGGCAAAAGGCAAGGGAAATGGAAGCATTGAGGATGGACTTCTAGGTGTGGGGCTATTTTAGCTTTTTTGTCACTGTGACTAAAGGACCCAACCCTGCTCAATTGAGGAGGAGGAAAAAGTTTATTTGAGGACTCCCAGTTTCAGAGATCTTAGTCCATAGACAATTGGTGCCATTCCCCAGGGCTCCAGGTGAGACAGAAACAACATGGCGGAAGAGTGTGGCTGAGGGAGCAAGTTCACATGATGGTCAGGAAGCAGAGAGAGAGGTGTCCAATTGCCAGATAAAAATATATATCCAAAGCCATGCCCCAATTCCCACTTCCTCCAGTCATACCCTACCACTTCTGTTACCACTCCATTAATCCTATCAAGGGATTAAATCACTGATTGAGTTAAGACTCTTAAAACCCAATCATTTCTTCACAGAACTTATTTGCACTGTCTCACATGTGTGTTTTGGGGGGACACCTCACATCAAAACCATAACAGGGGCTTCAGTAACTGGGGATTGGAATAAGTGTGATAGACTGAAATGAAGAACACTTAAAGAGAAAATTTAGATGGGTTGGAATATAAAGGGAGATTAGAAATGCATTTGGGATACATTCTGTTTAAGAGGCCTATGACTATGTCAACAGGCAATTTAACAGACTAGAACTCAAGGGAAAATGTTGGATTAAACATAGATATTACAAGTCATAATTACATGGATGGCATCACAAAGTCATGGAGATGGACACAGGCAAGGGTTGTAGAGAGCAGAATGGCTAGGAAGAGAAGAAGAGATTTGAGAGGATTCTCTGGAAATCTCTCTAGAAATCAGGAAAAAGCAGAAGAATCAGCAAAGGGGAATGAAAAGGAGCAGATGACAAGGTAGCCACCCTGGAAAACCTATAGGGAAGCACAGTTGAATTCCTAAGTAGAGTTGAGCTCTCATTTCAGGTTTGTAGCTCATTCAAATCAGGGCGTGAGTTTCTCCAACAACATTCAGTAGCTGGGTCCAAGTGCAAAGAAAGCACATTATTGGGTTCAACCAGGCTTGGGATTCTTGCCAGGTGATTGCAAAAAAGCAAAGGAAAAGGGCAGTTTCTCAGGAATCATCATACTGATGGGACACTATCTAAGGAAATCAGGACAGATGAGGACAATGGGTAACGACAAAGATATGGTGTCAAAGGATTCATAATCTTTTTATGTTGAAAACACTGATGTTTGCAGCTTCAGAGCAGCATTCAACTTTGGCACTGAGTTAGGGACAGAGAGTTCCTGGTTCTGGGGCTGCCTTGCACCTTATAGGTTGTTTAGCGGCAGCCCTGGCCTCTACCCACTGGGTGCTAATGTCACACCCCCAGCCTGTGACAACCAAAAATGTCTCCTGACACTCCCAAATATTCTCTGGAAGGCACTTCTCTTGGTTAAGAACCACTATTTTGAAGTAAATGAGCAAAAAGGAAAGATGGTAGAAGACAGGACAGGGGGCATTTAAAATCAAGGTTTCAAAAGAAATGTGGTGTCTGTTGCTGACAAGACCCAGAGCATGACAGCAGGAATCCATGACTGAGGTTTGGGGAGGGAAAGGATCACCTGAGAAAAGATGGTTAAGAAAAGAAAAGAGACTGAGAAGCAGAGGATTGGATAACACACACAACATGGGGTGAGGTGGGGTGATTGCTTATTTAATTAAAAGATAGGGTAAAAGTAAGGACAGTTAGGAAAATGAGAATTTAAAAATAACAAGTCACAGAGACCATATGACAAGGACATCATGAGATAATGGGGACAAGGCTGGGGGAAGAACACAGGAGAATGTGGTTTTGCAAGAGAAACAGAAAACCAAAAGGTCGAGAAGCAGCAACTGGGAGCAACGAGGACACGCATTCCACTTCCTGGACCCAAGGAATGAGAAAGATGGGGTGTGTCTGTCCCAGGGAGGCTTGTCAATCCAGAGAGGGCTTGAGAAGATGGACAAAGGTCAGATTTCTCTCCTTTCCCTCCCCTTATGACTTGGGGAACGGATGTCCACTGAAGGAGGATGGGTTTAAAAGTAATCCCAGGAATAGTGATTGATTCAGAAATGAACATGGAACCCAAAGCTGGTCATTAAGACACAAGTCTAGACTTGCTTGAGGTCTCTGGAAAAGTGGTTTACTTGCTCTGACAGCCACAGAGGGCCAGCCTCTCTCCTGTCAGGCATGGATAAGGGAAGCAGCTCTGATGGCTACTGGCAGCCCTTCTAGAACTTTGGCAAGAGCCAGAGTCAGAGTGAAGACAGAGTGAAGAAGACATAGCCACTTCTTCACCCATCTTTCAGCCACTGTGCCTATCCTAAAAGTCGACTTGGCCTCTGAATTTCCTCTTCCAAAAGCTAATATATTTCCTCATTTTTAAAAGGCAGTTTGAACCAAAAGCATCCAGAGTATACAATGGAGAGGAGAATCCAGGGGATAATACACAATAAGGGAAATTTGAACTTGAGGCTTTCACTGAGACAACCCTGAAATGACGCAGGATAGAGTTAGTCCTGATGGTGCTGGTCCATGGTGAGCGGCAACTGGCACAGCTGCTGTTTTTCCAAGATGGTACAAGGGTAAGAAAAGTGTCTTACTCCAGCCACCATTGGCCAGAGTCAACTTTGGCCTTGAGGTAGCAGCTTGGGCTGCACCTTCTTAGATCTCAGGTAGCAGAATAAAGAAGGAAAGACCTTGAGTTAAGAAAAAGTTGAGGGCCTGTGCTAAGAAATTCAAACTTCATTACAAAGAAGGAGGTGGGGAGCCACTGACGATCCAGGTGAGATTTGCTACTTAGAAAGAGTATGCTCTCAATGGTGATAGGCTGAGATGGGACCACACTGGAGGCAAAGGTATCACTGGGGAGTGTGTTGGAATAGTCCAGAGAACAAATGATGAGAAAGTAAACTAAAGCCAGTAGGAACAGGAATGTAGAAAATATTATGGATTTGAGAGACATTTAAGGAGTAGATTGGGTCATCGACAAGATGGTGGCAGGTGGAGGTGCAGGCAGACCTGTGGGCTAGACCAGGAAGTCTAGAAGAGAGAATCAGCATGCAATCCTACTTAGAAAGTTACCTCTGCTTGTAAGAATTTACATTCTTCCACAATAAAACTTACAGCATTCTTTCCACCTGCCTCCCTGCTGATCCAAACCACACCCCATGCACAGATTCTGAGCTTCCTAGAGCTTGGGCTTCATCTCATTAGATGTGTATCCAAGATAGCCCATGACTCCTAGAAGACAGGTCCTTAAAATGTGGTTATCGACCTAAATAAGAATGAACCCTCTACAGTAAGGTCCTTATTTCTTGGAGGGAAAGAAAATCAAATTACTTAATAGGAAAAGAAAGATTATAGAATATACCACAGAGAAAGAAAATCTGTCAAGGAAGGTCATTCATCAGGGATCATCAGAGCAACTACTTTTTGTCCATTTTGTTCACTACTGAATTCCCTAGCAGCTAGAACACAGAAGGGGCTTTAAAACATCTACCGAAGATCTTCCTTTTATGAAGATTGGTCAAGCACCTACTAAGTGTCAGGCATAACGCTAGACGCGGTTAAGAGATGGGAAAATGTGGGTCTCAAATGGCAAAAAGCCAGGCTTCAGGCCAGTCCACCAGGGTGACGAGGAAGCACATGAGGAGGTAGCATTGGAAAATCTTACTTGGCCCCACACCTCTGCCAGTCCCATCCTGTTTGTATATGACACATCCCATTTCACCGCAAAGGGGGAGCTTGTGCAGTGGCCCAAGTCCACAGTCCTAAGGATTGATTGCCTGCTGGGAATAATATTTTTCCCCTTTACACAAATTACCAGAGGCCTCCCACATACTTTTCTTCAGGCTCTTGATCTGTGAGGCTCTTGGGGTTTTTCCACAGTGGAGCAAATGACATCAATCACTAAAAAAAAAACCACAGCAGACAAATCTCAGTGGTCAGGCACAAGCACAGAATGAGCATCTCTGTTTCAAGTCAAAACATGGCACTGAATGTTGGCAGGGATGTGGCCGCTGCAAGCAGAAGCTGGAGCACAGCTCAAGGGACCAACAGGATTCTCTCCAGGGAATGAGGTTCAGGTCCTCCTGAAGTTCCATCTTCAGGTCCTGCCTGAGTTTCCAAGAGAAAACCACCAGCCAGATGGGGGGGTCCTGAAAACTCAAGGCCATCATGATACATTTAAGAAAACCAGTCTTCCCACTCCAACGGAAGTTGTCCTCATAAAAGAGTACAGAAGATACACCTACTCCCAGGGTCAGGCTTGAGAGAGGCAGGTGGTCATAAGCATGTGGATGGGGGAGATGCTACAGACACCTCAGTGGTCCTCCACACTAAAGGAGCCTGGCACCAACCTTCCCCAGAATGAGGAGCACACTGAAAACCTGGAAGGACACATCCCTATTAACGGTAGTGATTTCCAGGAAAGTGGATCTAAGATGAAGGGGCTGTAGGGTGGTTAAAAGGGATTGTCACATTTTCACTTTAAATGTCCAGATTATCTAAATGCTTAGCATGAGTGTATGTGGCTTCTGTAACATTGATTTATTTTAAAAGTCCTGTTCATCCTGAGAATCAGTGCAATGTTTTTCCAAGAATTCAGTATCTATCAGACCAAATTAAAAAAAAAAAAATCACCGCCCCTGAGAATATGCAGTCTTTGTAGCTTCCTCCTCCATTCTGTCCACAAGTAGGTCCCAAGTCACAAGTTCTTTGTGACTTTTTCCAACCATTTTCACTCTCAGCCTCAGCCTCAGTCTCCAAATCATAACACATTTTACCCAAACACATATCAATACACTTTTTCTCATATCTATTATCATCAATCTTCTTGGAAGAAGGTGATAGAGAAACAAAGAATGCTTTCTTAACTTGCTGGATTCTAGACCTTAGGATTTTGAAATACCCTCTTCCACTCCTGGAGTGGAGTACCTCCCACTCCACTGGCTTGGCTGAGAGCTAACACATAGGATGGATTATCAGTGAATGTGTACCATTTATTAATGAACATTAAGATTTTATCAACTCCTAAATTGTCCTGGTTGAATTGGACAATTTAGGAAGAGACCTGAAAATTGCCTACACATTTTTCCCTCTATCCTGTAACCTAAGATGTCAGCTTCTGTAAAATCCAGTGTGTGCTCTCCTAGTCCTCTGGAGCCAAATACAGAAATCTCCCTACCAAGGGATCCTGGGGGGGTCTGTTACCTTCTCCTTATGAAGGTTCACTACCTACATTCCATAAGGAAGGTGATGGGACAGATGCCTGCCAGCCACTGAGCTGCATCTGTCTCCTGCTTCCCCATGTCTCTCTAACCATACAGTCACCACTGTTCCTCATTACAGTCTGTGTCCTTGAAGTTTCCAGACCAAGGCCCCCAAAGAATAAAGTGCTGGTGGAGTCAAATCTCCAGGTTCAAGGTGGGGGACATGGACTTCAGGGCAGCCATGGATAGCTTGAACTTTTACTAGAATTTTGAAATTCCAAGTGTATATTTTTTTGACAAATGAGCCATAATTTTAGTGACGTTATCTGAAGAGTCTGAATGTCAGTTGAGTTCTACAGGAAGCAGAGTGAGACAGTGCTCAGAATGCACAGTGCACCAGGAAGTAGTAATACCTTGGAAAGGAACTGGGCAAGGGGAGCTGCCAAACCATGATGCAGACCCCACCAAGTACCTACTGGTCTAACAAGGAGCTCCAAAGCAAAGGGTGCTTGTGTTAGTCAGCTTTTCTTGCCACTGTGATGAAAGGACCCAACTGGAAACAACTGTAGAGGAGGAAAGATTTGTTAGGAGCTCACGGTTTCAGAGGTCTCAATCTATAGACAGCAGACTCCATTCCTCAGGGCTCAAGGTGAAAACAGGACAAAGACAGGACATCATGGCGGAAGGGTGTGGCAGAGGGAAGCAGTTCACATGGTGATCAGAAAGCAGAGAGAGAGACAGAGACTCCACTCTCCAGATACAAAATATATACCCCATAGCCATGCCCGCAATGAACCACTCCTCCAGCCACACCCCACCTACCTCCAATTTCCACTCAGTTAATCCCATCAGGGATTAATTCACTGATTAACTTAAGGCTATCACCCAATCATTTCTCCTCCAAACTGTCTTGCTTTGTCTCACACATGAGCTTTTGGGGGACACCACATCTAAACCATAATGGTATCTTACCAACAGGTAACACCTGTTGAAATGTTGAGCACTTGAAAATGTTGCTCTCTCTCTACAATTAGAAAAGTCTTAAATGAATTTTAAAATCTTAACTTGTCTTGAACTCAGTACGTCTCATTTAGGATTAAAGCGGGAAAACTCATACCAATATCTTGCAAGTCACTGATCATTGGTGGACACCCCAACAACTGCTGGCCCTTGGCTACCTCCACCTTACTCAGACCTTGGCTGAGGCATCCCTGAGAAGAGCATGACCTCCCTGGTGGCAGAGCACTGGAGAAAGTTGCCAGGTGCCCTACAAGCTGGTAGAAAGAGCTTTAATTTTTGACAAATTGCTAGAACTGGGTAGGATAGCATAGGAATGTAGAATGCTGAGTTACAGACCCCAAAAAGAGCTTGTGCCACCCGGAGATGTGGACCTTTACTGGGTATTCATAAGAAACATTGGAAGCAGGAGAGGAAATCAGAAAACGTGTTCCTTCAAGGTTGCAGAACCGGAGGGAAAGGCAGTTGTCTCTCTGAAAAAATCTGTCTCACCTGGAACCTTTCCTCCTACAGAACAAAAATGCTTCTTATGGAGGGTCAGCAGACCCTGATGCAGATATTTAGGAGAAAGTTAAAATCTGAGCAGGGACATTGAGGGGAACCCCTCTCATAGTCCTACTGGACCCTAAGTACAAGAAAATTCTGGAGAAATTCAAAACTAGTGATGCACTGAAGGTAACCATAGCAACAGCAAAATCCAAATCTTGCTTATCTCCTAATTAAATTAATTCAACCTCCAACATTAATGGCCTGACAGAGGAGAAGTTCCCA
Organism: Glaucomys volans; assembly: GCA_020662805.1. NCBI lineage: Eukaryota > Metazoa > Chordata > Mammalia > Rodentia > Sciuridae > Glaucomys > Glaucomys volans. The sequence goes on along the minus strand of JAJEJO010000452.1, from coordinate 81,686 downwards.
TTTCCAAGCATAAATTTGCCTATTGTAGACATTTCACAGAGTCATTCCTTGGTATCTCCCAGGGATTGGTTTCAGGACCCTGCAGTTTTAAGTCATAAAAGGTGAGTATATTACCTTTCAACTTTTTTACTGTGCTTAAAATTTTTCTCAGTAAATATTTAGGGTTTGGAAGTCTGACTTTCAGCAGAAATTCAGTGCAAGAATCTATAAGAAAAGCTTAGTACTACCTCAGGAATCTTTGGAATTTCCCAGAAACTCCAGGGTGAGCTCCTGAGCCTTTCTCTTGAGTACTTTTAAAGAGGGCCTGAGAAAGACTCTGTACAACTAATATTTTTGTAAGTACACACTACCTGTGCAGTATTCTGCAAGACACTGAGTGTACACAGTAAACAAAAAGCTCCTGTTGAGCATTGATGGAGGCCACAGTTTGGGGAGTACCTAGGTTTCCTGTACCTCCCTAATGGAGCTCACTTTGGTTGCTGCCAGCCTGTCCCCGCTCTGTTCTTTATTTAAGGAACTTGATTAGGTTCGGGCAGTTTGAGTCAGGTTTTCAGAGAGAGCCCTGGTTGAAAGAAGTCAGTCTGGGCAATCCATCCCCTTTACCGCTGTTTGGTCTGAGGACAGACAGGTGAGTCATGTCTGGATAATGCCAAGTAAGGGCACATCTATGGAGCATCTGCATGGGGTTTTCCTCCTTAATAACAGAGCAAATGAAGGGGGAAAGGCCTTCGCTTCTGCCCCTTCCCTCCTGCTTGGGCTCAGCCATGTGACTCCATGATGCTTTGAGCTGTGGCATCTGTCATTACCTGTGACAGGGACCTGGTCAATGCATTAAAGATGGCCAAGAAGAAAGAAGGGAGACCTGGCCCTCTGGGGCTTCTTTGGGGCAGAACCCCATTCCACTCTGGGGACTCCTAGCTCCAGATCAGGCTTTTTATTATGTGATGGTAACAAACCCCCGTGAACCTTTCCGATCAGACAGGCTGTCATGGGCAGCTCCCACTCAGTCTCTGGCCGCAGTTCCCACTTTGATCCAGCAATTCCAACTGTTGACTTTCGTCCTAAGGACACAGCTAAGCATTTTCTCAGAGACTCAGTTATGATTATAAACAGCATAGGCGGTGTTCTCAACAGTAAAAATAAATTTAAAACCAACTTAAATATCCAATAATAGAATGTGGGTTAATTAAATCATGTAATTGTCCAGGACAATACTAGTCAGATATTAAATATACTGATGTAATGAGTATATAATACCATAGGAAAATACCAAGAAGAACACATTATTATGTTGGAAAAAAAAAAAAGTCACCAAACAAGATGTGTATTTTGGTTTTCTTTGTACAGAATATACATACATGCACACAGACAGAGAAATAGAAAGAAATATGGCAAAGTCCCAGTGGTGATTTTCTGTGAATAATAGAACTATGGGCATTTTTTTAAAAATTTATTTCCATTTATTTGCATCTCCTGGTTTTTCTAAAGTGAGCCTCTGTTTCCTTCCTTGTATTTTCCATAGAGCCTAGAATAATGCGGGACCACAGTTGGTATTCAGCTAATCCTACAGTTAATGGAATGGGATCTCAAGGAGAGACATTTTGACCTTTTTGCTTCCAGATAGTTCTCAACATCCTGGATGGTTTCAGAAGTGAAGACACTCCACTCACAAATGACCTAACTTCAGCCTGAGCTGTTCTTTACAGAGAACAATGGCAGCACTGCACCAGAGTTTCAAGCTTGGTACACTCTCATTTCCAGAAGTCTGAATTGAAGAATCCCATTCCTCTTCACCCTCACCCTCACCTGTCCATTATCATGGCACAGGCTGTATGCTGGGGTCTGTGCAGCACCAGTGGAGGGTGGAAGGACTGTCACAGAGATATCAAGCAGCTGAGGTAAAGGGACAGAGAAAAGCTTGCATGAAGAATAGTCTCAGCTTTGCACAGTGGCAGTATTGTAGCCAATGAGGTTTATCCAAGGGGCGATTATTGCTAATTGAAAACTTTTCCCAATACCCCACCATGATGACTTGCAATATAGCCGGCATTGGCACTAAAAAAAAAAAAAAAAGGAGGGAGGAGGAGGAGGAGGAGGAGGAGGAGGAGAAGAAGGAGGAAGAAGGAGGAAGAAGGAGGAAGAATGAGGAAGAAGGAGGAAGAAGGAGGAAGAAGGAAGAAGGAAGAAGGAAGAAGGAAGAAGGAAGAAGGAA
>JAJEJO010000452.1:0-79464 GCA_020662805.1 Glaucomys volans | reverse complement strand
AGGAAGAAGGAAGAAGGAAGAAGGAAGAAGGAAGAAGGAAGAAGGAAGAAGAAGGAAGAAGAAGAAGAAGAAGAAGAAGAAGAAGAAGAAGAACCTCCAAGCCAAGCCCAGTCTCATGGGTACTGAGAGCCATGCCATTCTTCTTCCTTCATTCCAAGAGTGGTTACTTAGTACCCATCGTGTGCTCAGTGTTAGGCTCAGAACTGAACCTACTAAGATGAACGAGCTATGATTCTTGCTTTTCATTAGCTCATTATTTAGTAGCAAAGAGATTCACAAATAAATCATTAAGAATCAGTACTTCTACTGTAGGATAAACTAGCACATATTCAATAATAAAGTAAAAAAAAGAGGGATTAAGTGGTCCTTTTGGTGAGATTCCAATGGAAAAATTTCACAGGTAAGGTGACAGGTGAACTGAAGTTAAAAGGGGGAGCAGTTGTTTTTAAGCAGGAAAAGAGCATTCTAAGCAGAGGAACAGCAGAAGCCAAGACAGCCCCGTCCACCAGGCAGCCAGAACAGGCAGTGTACCCAGATACTTGGTGCTGGTGTGGATTGTTTTTAACACCTCCCTCTGATGTGAACTTATTTTTAGTGATAATCATGAAATTAAATGAATAAAAATAGCTGGGATAAAAATGCAGAACATGCCATCTTCCTTTTACTGAACTTGATGTATAAATCATACAATTATAAAAATAAGTGAAGTAAAATAAAATTAAAGCATTTGTAAAAGGTACATGTAGGTTACTACTAAATCATACAATGGACATTTAATTTTTTGATTCAACCTCTAGTTTTAAAACAATAAAAGTTTTCATTTTAAAGATCTCAAATTTAGTAAAATATTTCACACCTGAGCTAAAATGTGCCCTTATCAAACAAAAATATTATACTTCCCAGTGCACACAGTTTCACTGATTTAAATTTTAAAACGCTAATTTAAAAATTCCAAATGAACACAAAGATGACGAGGTGAAATAATTCAAGTTCTGTTTCTCCTACTTTCCAATCACTATCACTATTAATTTGAACCTACCATTTAAATATAGGAATATGTAGCATTGGGTTCAAAGTTAGCAAGAAGGATTCTGATCTATTACAAACTTACTCTCGAAACAAAGGCAAGAAGCCAGAAGCATTGGATATGTGTATGACTGGGAGTTCTCCAAACTAACTCCAATGCATAAAACCATTTAACAAGTAATAAAAATCTGATAACTTGAAACCTATATGTATCACTAAAATTCAGCCAAAACCACAGCAATTGTTTGGAACATATGCTGACAGAAGATTTTTTCTGGAAGGTCTGTTCAGTTGCTGACATTCTTGAGAATTGCTAGCACATGGTATTAGTAGAAGGGAGATGATGTTAGCCCATTGTTAGGGTTTGGATATGAAGTATCCCTCAAAGACTCGTGTTAATAAAGGTTTGGTCCCCAGTGCAGCAATGTTCAGAGAGGGATTTGGGGAAGCGATTAGATCCTGAGGGCTCTGACTTCATTAGTGGATTAACCCACTGAGGGATTCATATTTTGAACCCTTTATTGGGAGGTGGTAGAAACTGCAGGCAGTGGGTGTAGCTGGAGGAAATAAGTCACTGAGAACATGTCCTAGAAGGGTCTGTCTTGTCCACAGCCCCACCATTGCTCTCTCTGCTTCCCAGCTGCCATGAGCTGAGAATTCCTCCACCATGCGCTTCCGCCATGATGTTTCTATCTCGCCTCAGGCCCAAAGCAATGGAGCTGGCTAACCATGGACTGAAACCTCTGAAACCATGAGCCAAAATAAATCTTTCCTTCTCTAAGTTATTTGTTTCAGGAAATTTTGTCCCAGCAACAAAAAAACAACATGACTTTTTTTTTTTTTTATAACTTTTCAGCAGAGTCGCGGATTGTGCCCAGGGCACATGGCTGGCACTGTCCATTCTTGTCTTCACAGTATTTCATTAGAACAAAAATTTCAGATAAGATAGCAGCCAAGATAGAGGAAAAGTGGTGAGAGATGAGGACAGGTAGGTAGAAGCCAGGCAGAAAACAAGTAGATAGGAATTTGCATTTTATTTTGCCAAGAGACAAGTCATCCCGGCAGAGAGAAAAGAAGGGTCCTTCAACTCCACTCGACATTCTTTATGGAAAAGTCAACCAGGTTTCCCCCTCACAGGGAAGGCTTGACAGTGCTCAACCAGCACAGTCACAGAGGCCAGCCCCACCCCACCCCACCCTCTGAGATCAATCCAAGGAGCTTGCCTGTAACCTGCCACTCTGGCTATGTTGTCATTTTTCTGTCGTTCTTGGAACTGTTTGCTGCTCCCTTTCCTATAAACAAGGTCTTCCTAAGACGTAGTCTGTACCTTTTATTGTGGGAACATGTGATCCTTGGAACTGATTCAGAGAACGGGTTTCACACATAGCAGCCTTTAGACCTTATAAGGACAGACTAAGCAGATTGCACGTTTCCCAGTCAAGGGACACCTGACCTCAACACGCTCAGAGGCCTTAGAGATATGACTGCTGTCCATGGATACGTGTTTACCCTTTATACTGCATTGCCACCATGATTAGCTGTAGCACGTTGCTGGTGGGGTTTCCTTAGGGAGCCTGAGAACTTCTGTGAGATGGGGAGGTATAGAGAGAAACACGCCATGCCCTGCATTAGGGACAAGAGGAAGGTAACAGGTGGCAGGAGCAAAACATTGGGATGCTCCCTAAGATGAGAGGTAACTTCATGGTTAATTTTACAGGGACCAGGGCAAGGGACCACATGAGCACCCTCAATTGGAAAGAGAGAAAAAAAATGTCAAATCACATTTCCTGATTGATGGGATCTTCTCCATATCTGAAGGAGACATGTGAGTGTTCCTTTCCATCCAGGGCAAGGTAAAAGGGGTCAGGCTGTCACTGGGGACTGTGAAGTCAGATGTATTCTTTAGCTCTGACTTCATTATTTATATCTAGACTGAGAAAGTGGCCTTGTTATTGTTTATTACCCCATAGTTTAGTTACCACACGTCTAGTGGAAGAGCTTCATGGGAGAGATGTGTGCCCTTGTCACTGACCAGGCCCTGAGACCTGCTCTCATCTGCAGGGTCCAGAACAGAATTTTCCACATAAGAAGTCCTGAAAAATAATTATCACACTGAAAAGAGACTGGAGCACAGGCATCATCTCCACCCTCAACTCACTCACATTGAGATTTATCTTTCTGAGATGGGGGGACTGTACATTTCTTTGTTTTTGTTTTTATTTTGTTTTTGTTGTTGTTTTTCTTTTTGTTTTTGTTGCAATAAGTAGGGAAACCTATTATGTTTTAGAAAAGCAAACCTGATTCTGGCCACCTGAAGTTGATCTCAGCTGACAGGCACCCACCCACCGGATCATCACCATCACCTCCTTTCTGGCCCACAGACCCAGAGGGAATAGGCAAGATCAGTTCATTTGTAACATCTGGATGAACAAATACTTCCACAGACTCTCCCAATAAAAAATAACCAAAATGCTAGGTAAACATCCAACAAATATTTCCAAACACACCTCTGAGATCTAAGCCAGTTGGTACCCCAATTGTCTACTTTGATTGATGGGTCTGAGGACAGGAGGTAAAACAGAGCACACTCAAGGTAGGGAGGGAGGCTACCTCAAAAAACTGATAATAGCAAAGGACAGATCATCAGAATAAGAGCAATGCACAATCACTCCAATGCACCAAAGAAAATGAAACTCACTTGCTTATTTTGACCTGGACACTGTGCAAAAGGGGAAAAAGGGAAATCTGCCCTTAGACATTGTTACCACAAACCAAATTTCAATCACACTTTTTCAATCTGAATTCACATTATCTGTGTAATCCAAAAAGGGTCCTTTGGATTTTTAAATTCAAAGTGCTCATGGATATTAGTTAGTCCTCCCAGGCAATTGGCAGAAGTAAATATTCTCTGGAGGGATGCACTTTAGCCAGGTCTTAAAGAAATCCCACAGAATATTAACCAGGAAAGTCAGCAGCCCCTGTGGAAAGGAAAGGATACAAAACCCCATGTAAGCAGAAGCAACAGGCCACAGAATCAGACCAGCCAACGCTTCCCAATACTAGAATGGTCTGATGTGGCTGGTTTTAAAATTATGTTTACTTTGCTTAAAGAAATAAATAAGAAGCTTGAAATTAAGAACAGGAATAAGAGACTATAAGGAATGATGAAGAATACCTGAAAAGAAACAAACTGTATAAATGTAAGAATACCTATTACTGAAATGTAAGTGCTGGGAGATGGCAAGGCATATTACACATGACTCCTAACTAATTGTAGTAGTCCCTGGAGAGAGTGAGCGTGCTGGATACCGGCCTGTGGAAACAAGGATGCAGAATAGAGACAAAAAGATTGGTCACCGTGTACTGAGCTATGCTAATCGCTGACCCCAAATCTGCAATGCTTTGAGCCACACAGGCTTGCCCTTTGCCTTTAAAACAGACCAAAGCAAGTGATCTTCACTGCCAGCATGTCGACATGGTAACTCAGGGACCCAGGATCCTTCCATGTGTGGCTCTGCCACTATTGGACTCCCATTTGTATCTGGATTCAGCAGCACCGTGAGTGGGAGCAGGGAGCGCACCTGTGCCTCCAAAGCCTCAGCCCACAGGCAGACTTGGCACCGCTGCCCCTGTGCAGTGGCCAGAACTCACTGACCTCACTTATTGTACATTTTCCTCTTAGGGAATTCTTGAACTTTATTTCTCTTATTAGACCCACATATGTGATATTTATACTAATAAAAGTTGTAATACTAAGCTGCCGTTGCATTCTTTGAATAAACCCTACTTGGGAGAGAGGAACAGAGGGAAAGGGGAAATACTGGCAAATGATATTGGTCAAATGATATTGTTATACTGTGTGCATGTAAGAATATGTCACAACAGATTCCACCACTATGTACACCTATAATGTACCTATACATTACCTGTAATGTACCTATAAGGTACCAGTGTCATGTCACCTTGAGTGACCTTTTTATTCATAAAGAAGATACTTGGGTTTTTGTTTTTGTTTTATTTTATTTTATTTTGTTTTGTTTTTTCAGATTTTAGATCTGACTTCCTCAACTCAGAAATCAAAAAAGAGCACATTGAAAATTAAGGTGTTTTTCCGTGGCCAGGAGGCAGGATTGGCTTTAGTTTCCACCTGAAAGGAAGATGAGTATGGAAAAATCACAAGGTCACTAGCCTTGTGGAAACAACAAAATGCATAAAAAGGAAAGTGATAATCCAGTCCTACCCTGTGTCATGAGGAGCCTTGTGAGACTGATCACTCATTAATCATATCAGAGCAAATAATCAAGAAAGTGACCCTTGGTCCGGGGCTCTACACTAGAATTATGCGATCTCTCATTTCCTGAAATATAATCATAACAAAGGAGTGATTTGAAGTTTGGCTTCTCTTATCAAGTTAGAGGGATTCAGATAAGTTAGAAATCTGATCCCTCTGCACTTGCCTCCACCTTGCTCAGCAATTCACCCTGACCTTGAGCTGAGCTGCTCCTTAGGACAGATGCCACCCCAGGGGGTCAAGTGCTCCCCCATAGTTACATCCATGTGTATTTTCCAAGGAGAATAAAAGGATACTTTCCTTAATCTATCTGTTATTGCATTGAGTAAGCAATCTGAAAATCCAGATTAGTAAAATTCTGTCCAGAACATGATTCTTCACTTTAAGAAATTATGTGGGCCAGGTACTGTGGCGTATGCCTATAAACCCAATGACTGGGGAGGCTGAGGCAGGAGGATCACAAGTCTGGGTTAACCTCAGCGACTTAATGAGACTATCTCAAAACAAAACATAAAATGGGCTAGGGATATGGCTCAGTGGTAAAGAGGCCTCAGGTTCAATCCCCTGTACCACACACACACAGAGAAAGAGAGAGAGAGAGAGAGAGAGAGAGAGAGAGAGAGAGAGAGAATGTGTTTCCTTTAGGTACTTAAAATAAAGCAGTTTCTAAACACATAGAAAGAAATGCTACTCAAATTGAAGTCTCAAATAGTTCCCAGTTCAATAATACTGGGTGATTTCAACACAACTCTCCCACCATTAGATAGGTCATGCAGACATAAACTCAGTAAAGACTCTTTGGATCTGAAAAATAATGTAAATCAAGTGGACTTAATAGACCGCTACAGAATATTTCATCCAACAGAAGCTGAATACGCTTTTCTCTCAGTGGTTCATGGAACCTGAAGGATATGGTTACCTACCTGCCCTCCTGCTCTTCCCTAAAAGATCCTGCCACAAAACTCCTTCCCTGGCCTGGCTGTGCTAAGGCTGCATATGTAACCCAGACCTAGGGGTGGCCAGCAGTCATTTTACCCCCCTGAAAATGAGACACATCAGGTGTTTGACCTACTGACTCCGCCACTGAATAAAGAAGAGCTCGCTGATCTGAGGTCTGCTTCCCACCTCCCGCTTCCGTCATTTGTGGGCCATGTGTTTTCAGAACTTTCTCCAAAATAGACCATATTTTAGGCCACAAAGCAACTCTTAGAAATTTTTTTTTTTTAAAAATCGATATAAGGGCTGGGGATATAGCTCAGTTGGTAGAGTGCCTGCCTTACAAGCACAGGCCCTGGGTTCAATCCCCAGCACCGCAAAACAATAAAAAAAAAAAAAAAGGTATAATTCCTTAACAGATCATAATTGAACTAAATTATAAATCAACACAACAAAACACTGCAAAAACTATAAAAACACATGGAGATTAAGCAATGCACTTTTGAATGATGAATGGGTAATAAAATAAATCAGGGGAGAAATTTAAAAATTCTTGTAATCAAATGAGAAGACTGATACAATATGCCAGACCTCTAGGGCACTAGATATTATATGCCAGATAATTCTAAGAGGAAAGTTTATAGCTGTGAGTGACTACATAAGAAAATCAGAAAGATCCCAAATAAACAACCTAATGGTGTACCTCAAGGTCCCTGAAGAAGAACAAGCTAATTCCAAAATCAGTAGAAGGAAGGAAATAAATAAGATCAGAGCCAAAATCAATGAAATTGAGAATAAAACAAAAAAAATGCAAAGGATCAAGAGCAGGTTCATTGAAAAGATAAACAAGATTGATAAGCCCTTAGTCAAACTAATCAAAAGAAAAAGAAATGATCCAAATTAATAAAATTAAAGATGAAAAGAGAACAATCACCACAAACATCATAGAAATCCAGTGGATCATTAGGAAATATTTTGAAAATTTATACTCCAACAAATTGGAAAACTTAGAAGAAATTATCTAGATACATTTCTAGACAAATACAATCTGCCAAAATTGAATCAAGAGGACAAAGAAAACCTAAACAGCACAATAACTTGTAATGAGATAGAAGCAGTAATAAAAAGCCATTCAACAAAGAAAAGCCCAGGACCAGATGGATTCTCAGCTGAATTCTATCAGGCCTTTGAAGAAAAAACAATGCAAATTTTTCTCAAATTATTCCAAGAAATAGAAAGGTATAGAACACTTACAAATTCATTCTATGATACCACTATTACACTCAAACCAAAACAGGATTAGAACAATGAAAAAAAGCTACAGACCAATATCTCTGAAGAACTTAGATGTAAAACTACTTAACAAAATAATAGCAAATCATGTTCAACAACATATTAAGAAGATTGTACAGCTGATCAAGTTGGTTTTATTTTAGAGATGCAAGGATAGTTTAACTTATGCAAATCAATAAATGAAATTTATCATATAAATGGAATTAAGGACAAAAATCACTTAGTAATCTCAGTAGATGCAAAGAAGGCCTTCAACAAAATTCAGCACTCATTCAAGATAAAAACACTGATGAAACCAAGGATAGAAGGAACCTACCTCAACATCATAAAGGCTATATATTAAAAATTCGAAGCCAACCTCATTGTAAATGGGGGAAAAAATGACAGCATTTCCTTAAAAATCTGGGACAAGACAAAGATGTCCATTCTCACCCTTCCTATTTAGTACAGTACTAGAAATATCTAGTCAGAACAATTAAACAAGTAATTAAAAGGGATAAAAACCGGAAAGGAAGAAGTCAAATTACAACATGGTGTGATCCTATACCTAGAAGATTCAAAAAACTCCACCAAAAGACTGCTAGAGCACCAGGCACGGTGACAATGCCCGTAATCCCAGCAGCTCAGGAGGCTGAGACAGGAGGATTGTGAGTTCAAAGTCAGCTTCAGCAACTTAGCAAGGCCCTGAGCAACTCAGTAAGACTCAAAATAAAATACAAAAAGGACAGGGGATGTGGTTCAGTGGTTAAGCACCCCTGGGTTCAATTTCCAGTATTAAAAAGAAAAAGAAAAAAAAAAAAAGACTGGTAGAGCTAATAAATTTGGCAAGGTAACAGCTTATAAAATCAATACAGAAATCAATAGCTTTCACGTATACCAACAGTGAACCTACTCAAAAAGAAATCAAGAAAAAAATTCTATTCACAATAGCCTCAGAATAAAATACCTAAGAATAAATCTAACCAAGGAGGTGAAAAAACCTCTACAATGAAAACTATGTAACATTGAAGACAGAAATTGAAGACGACCTCAGAAGATGAAGAGACCTCTCATGTTCATGGATAGGCAGAATTAATATTGTTAAAATGGCCATACTACCAAAAACAACATACTTATTCAATGCAATTCCTATCAAAATACCAATGACCTTCTTCAGGGAACTGGAAAAAAAAAAAAAAAAAACAGTCCTAAAATTCATTTGGAAGAATAAGACCCAGAGGAGCCAAAGCAATTCTAAGCCAAAAAAGCAATGCTGGAGGCATCACAATACCTGACTTCAGATTACACTACAGAGCTACAGTAACAAAACCTGCATGGTACTGCATAAAAACAGACACATAGACCATTGGTACAGAATAAAAGACACAGACACAAACCCACAATAGATACAGTCATCTGATCCCTGCCAAAGGTGCCAAAACACATTGGAGAAAGGACAAATGGTGCTGGGGAAACTGGTTACCATATATAGAAGAATGAAATTAGACCCTTATCTCTCACCCTGCACAATAATCAATTCAAAATGGATCTAAGACCTAGAAATTAGACCAGAAATTGTACAACTCCTTGAAGAAAACATAGGGTGAACACCCCAGCATATAGACACAGGCAATGACTTTCTCAAAGTCCTAAAGCTCAGGAAATAATGCCTAAAGTTAATGAATGGGATGGCATCAAATTAAAAAGCCTGCAATAGCAAAGGAAACAATCAGAATGTGAAGGTAAAACCTATAGGATGGATGAAAAATCACTGCTAGCCACTCTTCTGACAGGAGTAATCTCTAGAATATATAAAGAACTCAAAAACTTAACATGGAAAGTATCAAATAACCTGATTAATAAGTGGGCAAATGAATTAAAGATACTCCTCAAAACACTTCTCAATAGAAGAAATACAAATGGACAACAAATGCATGAAAAAATATTCAACATCATGAACAATTAGGGAAATGCAAATCAAAACTACACTGAGATTTCAACTCATTCCAGTCAGAACAGCAGTCATCAAGAATACAAACAATCATAAATGCTGGAAGATTTTTGCACTGTTGGTGCAATTGTAAATTAGTACAACCACTGTTGAAACCAGTATGGAGGTTCCTTAAAAGACTGGGAATGAAACACCAATGACCCGGCAATACCACTCCTCGGTATTTATTCTGAAGAATTCAAATCATCGTTCTGTAGTGATACAAAACACCCTGGTTTATGGCAGCACAATTCACAATAGCCAAACTATGGAACCAGCCAAGATGCCCATCAATGGATAAATGGATTTTAAAAATGAGGTATATAGACACAATGGAGTTTCATTCAGCCATAAAGAAAAATGAAATTATGTCATTTGAAGGAAAGTGGATGAAACTAGAGACCATTATGTTAAGTGAAATAAGACAAACTCAGAATGTCAAGAGTCATATGATTTTTCTTTTTTTTTGTAGAACCAGGGATTGAACTCAGGGACACTCGGCCACTGAGCCACATCCCCAGCCCTACTTTGTATTTTATTTAGAGACAGGGTCTCACTGAGTTGCTTAGGGCCTCGCTAAGTTGCTGAGGCTGGCTTTGAACTCGCGATCCTCCTGACTCAGCCTCCCAAGTCGCTTGGATTACAGGCGTGCGCCACCACGCCCAGCTCCGGTTTTTCTTATATGTGGAAGTTAGATGAGAAAAAAGACAAAGAAAGTTGGGGAGACAAGGAATCTCATGGAAATCAGAAAGAGATCAGTAGAGAAATAGGGACCAGGGGATGGAAGGTGGGGAGGCAGGGGGAAAGTGCTGGGGAGTGATGTAGGCTAAATTATATTGTTATATTGTATGCACATACAAATCTGTAACAATAAATCCCATCATTTAGTGCAACTGTAATGTACCAATAAAAAATGTAGAAAGAGAAAAAAATTACAAAAAAAGTAACAAAACCAGTTTCAAAAAAAAAAAAATCTTTCATTGACTTGCAACCTTTTTTAAGCATGTATTTCAAATGACCAAAGAGTATGCACTGATGCCTATCTTCAAATAAGAATAAAGGAAAAGAATCTTCATCAAGTTTGTTAAGCATCTAGAAACTGTGCTAGATGCTTCCCATATATACATACATATGTAGTAGATATAAAACTTAATCTCTCAATCCCGGTGTACATGAATCTTCACTCTATTTTCTTAAATGAAACTTGAAGTCATTGTTCCACTGTGACAATGAAAAGTTCAATTGTGGATGCTTCCTTCCATTCAACACCAGTATGAGATTATAAAAAGGGGCACAAAGCAAAATGTCACCTCCTTGTCCATACCCACATGATCCACTGGGGCATGGCAGCATGTGATCAGGCTGCCTTATCACAGATTCAGCCTCTAGTGAGGGCCTCTTCGGCTACCATGGCAGACGACATCACACAGAGCATGTGCACAGAGCTGGGGCATTAGAATCTTCAGCAAAGTGGTAGCTTCAGTCATAAGGGACCAACTTCCATGGTGCACCACAAAGTCATTTCCCTCAGTGGCCTTCCCACCTTTCTGAATGTTACCAGAAAGAGAAGAACAGTCTTCCCCTGTTCCTAGGGCCCACAGCTCCTGTCCCCTCCTAATCCTGAATAATTACCCTTCTCTCCAAAGACAATGGCTTCTCTCTTCTGCCCACAGCATAATCCCCTCAAGAAGTCAAAGCTTCCAGAAATCAAAGCCAGGAAGGAATTTGGAAGGAATTCAGATATCAAGCCCAGGAAGCAATCACATCCCGTTGTACACAACTCCTGATTTCCACTCTGCATCACAAGACTGACTTTGTTAAAGCAAGCGCTTCTGTGAGACAGTTAATAATAAGACAGCATGAAAAGGTGGTTTGAGACGTGAGGCTTAGTTTCCTTCTAGTTTTAGTTATTCTGGCCCCAGAGGAGTCAAGATGAGTTGCCTTCTGGAAAAGCCAGGTTTGACTTTCCAAGGTGGTACCTACTGACAAATGTTTCATTACATACAGAAAAAAGAGCATTGCATGAGGACCCTGAGGACGGGTTCACTGATAAAACTGAACTTGACTGGAACTCACCACATCTCTAGAACTACTACTTATTCAGTAAATACCAGTATTTATTGAACCCCTATCATGTGTCAGACACTGTACCAAGTGAAAAAAGAGAAGATGAAGAACACACAGTCTCACTTCAAAGAGTTCACTGTCTTGTGGGCAAATTCTGAAAGGTTCATCGTGTGATTTGAATGCACTGAGGGATGCATTAATGGAAGTGGAGGAAATATAAGAAATAGAATCTGCCTTGGACTGGCTGTCAGCTCACCTGAGAAGTCAAATAAGGATGCCAAGCACTGGAGAACCAGGAAGTACCAAACCATGGGCACACACTCGAACTACAATGGAAATTCTGAAAAGGTAGAAAATGTTTAGAAGGAACCTTAAGTGAAACTTAAGTTAGGTTTTACATTTAACTCTGTCATATATTGTGTGTGTGTGCATATATAGATATATATATCTCAGTGGAATATTATTATGAACAAGCATTGTGCTTGGCTCTGGAAATACAAGGAGAGAAGAGTCCAAATTCATGTTTTAAAATGCTCAGCACTTTGTCCTTCAGAGTGAAGGAAAGGGCCAAGGAGACATAGCTGCTATATTAGTCCGTTGTCCATCACTATAACAAAGTATCTGGGGCTAGGTACTTGTAGTTTTGAAGGCTGAAAGTCCAAAATCTGAAGCCCTGACATATGGATTCGGTCTCTAATGAGGAATCCCTTGGCTATGTCATATCACAGCAAATGATGCCGTAACAAGAGCACACGCAAAAGGGAGAGATCATGTAGTGACACAGAAAGCCAGAGAAGGGGAAGGGCCAGACTTGCTCTTCTATAGCAGCTTGCTCTCACAAGAACAACCCACTCACTCCAGGAGAACAGTGTCAATATCTTTAGGGGTAGTGCCTCCAATGACCTAATGACTTCCCACTAGGCTCCCACCTCTCAAAGTTTCCATCATATCCCAACATCACCGCAGAGGGTGGGGACCATGCTTCTAGCTCCTGAGCCTTGGGGAACACACTCAAATGTAACAGGGTGATCAGTGCAGTCATCGATACATTAGAATTAGGAAGTTTCAGAAGGAAGGTGCTGTCTGCTGAACCAAGAAGGAAGGGGTTCAGGTTACCAGGGAGACAAGGTTAGGGATAAGTGATGATTCCAAGTCAAGGTGACACCGAGAGCCTATAAACTTGAATAACTTCCGGAAAGCCAAGAATGAGCAATCCTGCTTAACAAACAGATGGAGTCAAATCAAAGAGAAAAGAAGCTGGAACCCAGAAACTTATTCTTTATCTACCTTAACAGGAATTAACAATATGGTCCCATGAAAGATCAATGCCAGGGAGAGGCTCAAGTTCACTTCCAACAGCCCGTGACTCACGGCACAATGACTCAGCTCCTCAAAGGTACTTAAGGACAATCCACACGTGCCCATTAGTCTTTCTGACCTGACCGTGGAAACTCCACCTTCCTTGGTCTGGTGACCCACACCAGCCTCCAAGTTCCAATCATTAAGGTGGGAGCAGGGTGTAGATATGTGAGTATAAATTCTATCTACCTCTGAGTAAAGACAAAAGCAAGAGCCGGTTCACCCACAGCAATGATGCAATCATCACTGAAAAAAAGCAAATAGCATATCTGAAAAATTCCATGCAGAATACATTCCCACAGGTTGATAACTCATGTGTCTCTCCAGCAGCGTGAGCCATTACCCTTCAGCTACCCACAGCACTACCAAGACCATCATTGTCAGTCCTGCAAAACAGAACCCTCAGAAAAATAGAATTTAAGTTTATTGGTCAAGTTAAAAGGGAATCAATAGATACAACTTGACGTCTTTTACTGTATCAGGAAAAAAATGAAATCACCACGCACCAGCATAGGTTCTAAGCTCTATGGCAAATACAGAGATGAAAAGACCTGTCCTCAAAGAATTTAGAATTGAGAGGGAAAAATAATACATTATGCTAATTATCTGAACAATGGTTGGTGCATCACAGTAAGCTCTTCAAAATGATCCTCATCAGATGGTGCATTGTGGTTTGGCACCAACAAATTCAGGATGTTTTCAGGGACCCACTGCTTTGTGGTGCATTACAGAGCTCTCTCTGGAGGACCATGTAAGTGGTTAGGAACCATCCACAAATGGCATGCTCCCGATCATCTAAAATATCTGAGGTCTTCCAGAATGCCCCTGAAGATGAAGAATGCACTGAACCATAGAACAAATGAACTCCAGCTTCCTCTGGTCTTCACCACCCTTTCTTAAGCCAGCGTCCATGGGCATCACCCAAGAACATTCTGTAACACTCACTATAGGAGGAACAGTCTGAGCTCAGAGAACCAAAACAGAAGTGTGTTTGGCTTGGCTAGGTCACAGCACGGGCTCCCACCTTTTCCTTTTATCTTTTGCTTAAGAGATCAAACTGATTTACAAGATTAATATATCTCAAAAAAAAATATTAATAGATTCGGGTCAGTAAGTCTCCTTCTCCCCTTCTTTTCGTTCTGGTAAATTCTTTAACTGAATAGAACATAGTGACTTGTGGTTCCAGCCCAATTCTTAAGAACCACCTTAACCTCAATATATAAAGTGCATGATTAATCATCCACATTCTTGCCCCCAGGAATTTGTCGTCATGAAGGAAGAAAGACCGGTCTTTAGGAGCACCTGTGACTCAAGGCATTAAACAGAAGTGGGGGTGCGTGAAGTCAAGCTAAAAATGCTCACAGGACCTTTCTGTGACATGGTAAGAAGGAAAGTCATGGGGCTGGGGATGTAGCTCAGTTGGTAGTGTTTGCCTCGCAAGCACAAGGCCCTGGGTTCAATCCCCAGCACCACCAAAAAAATAAATAAATAAATAAATAAATAAATAAATAAGGGAAGTCAGTCTACTCAGAAGGGTCCTCCTGCCAGTTGACGCTGCCTCCAGAGTGCCATTATCAAGAAACTACTCCTCACCTAGAATAGGAAGTCTCCTGCTCAAATGCAAATGCTCTGCCATGAGTCCCCATGTATGCACAGAAACATCCTTCATGCACCCCTCTTGGGGGCATCCAGCCACAGCTCCTGCATCAGGAACTATTTCCCTTCCCTCCAATGGTGCTACCACACACCCCTACCAGCGCCATGTCCACAAAGTGTCTGCAAATGATAGGAAGGACAGTTCTCCTGATTTTGATTTGCCCTGTCACCTGGGCCCTGGAGCAGCCCTGCTTTGTCATGCAAAGTATCTCATGGATGCAGCCTTTCCATCTACTCCCCCCAATCCCAAGTGTTCAGATGTCATCTCTGTGTCCTACTGAGGGGACAGGGAACACATTCTAATTTCTTCAGGAACCTGCACAAATTATGTCTCCCATGAAAGGCTCTTCCTCCATGAATATCCACTAAGGCAGGTACATAGGGTGCGGACACTGAGCCATTCCCTAGTACTCAGCCAAACTTTGAATTTTAACTTATACTCTGCTGATACACAAAGATATCATCAGGCACTAAAAAATCCCACTTCCTAATTATGCCCAGGCAAGCCTGACTGGCGTGGTAGGAGACCCAGATTCTACCTTGAGATTATGTTGCTGCTTGCTTAGCATGCACAAGGCCCTGGGTTCAATCCCCAGTCCCAAAAGAAAAAAGAAAGAAATATTATGCTGCTATTTTCCCCATGCCATGTATGGGTGAGTCCATGTTTTAATCCTCCCTTTGCCTCAGGTTCCTATAAACTAGATCTTGAAGTTCTTTTTTTATGAATTGAATAGCAGCCAAAGAGATTTAAACAATACTTGCAGAGGTCAGTCTTTATTGGGTACAAATCTCAGTCTACAAATTTAAGTGCATTTTAAAAAGAAAGGGGGATATAGCTAGTAGAGTTCTTGCCTCTCGTGCTCAAGGCCCTGGGTTCAATCCCCAGCACCACAAAAAAGGGAGGGGGTGGGGAGAACAAGGGAAGGGAATGTCAACTTTCAGAAAAAACTTGCAAGTCATCCCTCTTGTTCTCAAAACAAGAAAAAAACTGAACAAAATGAAAATCAACAACTCTTAGATACATCAGAGAATTGCGGTCACCGGACAAATCATTGTCCCCAAAACTGGAGACAGACAGGAAAATAGAGAATTATAGCCTATATTGAAGCCCACAGCTGGAGCCAATTCCTGTAGGAACACATCAAGCTGTAATTGGCTGATTGTTGGAGGCTCAATATAGACTAACTTGAGAATTTAAAACCCCATGAGAAAGAGTCATAGGGGATCTCCACAAAGGGATGAAGGAAAAGTAATTATTTTGAAATACAGGCAGATCTCTGCTCCCTTTAACATTTGCCCTCAAGGGAAGCTGTTTTACCAGAGTCTAATTTCCTGGGATTTTACCAAAGCCTAACTGACCTGGGTGAAGAGAAATACCCGACTCAGCCCATCTGAAAGGGTGGAGCTTAATCAGAAAACTAAAGAACGCTTCCTCTCTTCCCCATACCTTACCACCACATTAATAGCACTTCTGTGTAAAAACAGGGCCATATATATCTTTTAAAACCTGCAAGCCTGAGACCCTACTTAGGGAGTGTCCGAAAAAACCCAAGACACAGGAGGAAACAAAAAGAATATAAGAGGAAATTTTAGCCTTCAATGCCACAGTTACAACAAATGGTAAACGCAGCTTACCTCCCAGGCATGTCATCACAAACCTGAAACTAAAGTCCTGTCTACTTCAGTGACTTTTACCTGAAACATCACATCCAAGTTTCAGCCAAAATACAAGTCATGATAAAAGATGAAACACACCCAAAGACTCTGAAGAGACAAAGAAAACATCATAACCAAACTCAGGTTTTGTGGAGATTTTGGAATAAGCCAACCAGGAATTTGAAAGAACTTTGATTAATATTCTAACATGTAAGAATATGCAGGTAACTCTAAAGAGGGAGATGGAAACTCTAAAAAGAAGACTCAAAAGGGAGGGATTGAAATTTAAAAAAAAAAAAACTATAACAGAAATGAAGAATGCTTTTGATGGACTCATCTGAAGATTAAATGCAGCTGAGGAAAGAAGCAGTGAATTTGAATAGGGGTCAACATAACTTGCAAAATTTAAATGAAAGAGAAAAAAGATGGAGCAGAATAAG
Organism: Glaucomys volans; assembly: GCA_020662805.1. Taxonomy (NCBI): domain Eukaryota; kingdom Metazoa; phylum Chordata; class Mammalia; order Rodentia; family Sciuridae; genus Glaucomys; species Glaucomys volans. The sequence continues at coordinate 62,771 of JAJEJO010000452.1, read as the reverse complement.
AACTGGGAAATAATTATAAATGGTGTAACATAGATAAAATAGGAATTCTAGAAGAAAGAGAAAGGAACAGAAAAAATATTTGAAGTAGTAATAGCTGAGAGTTTTCCAAAATTAATAAAATTAAGGATAAATACCTAACCACCAAATCAGGAAGCCCAGAGAATACCAAGCACAATACATTTTAAAAATAAATAATCTATGCTTAAGCATATAATATTCAAACTGTAGAAAAAAAACATTTTTTTTTTCAGTGTTGGGGATTGAACCCATGCCTTGTGTATGCTGGGCAAGCACCCCACCACTGAGCTATGTCCCAGCCCCTCAGACACAGAAGTTCAAAGACAAAAGGGATATCTTGGGGGGGGGGGGACAGAAAAAATACTTTACCTACAGAGAAACCTACAGAGAAACTAGGATAAGAATTGCATTGGGCTTTTCTTCAGAAAGTCCAAGGGAAACAAAAAGAAAATGGAGTGAAATGCTTGAAGTATTAGAAGAAAAATAGTCAACCTAGAATTCTGAATTATCTTTCAAAAGTGAAGAAGAAATGAAGACTTGCTCAAATATTAAAGAAATTCATCTCCAATAGACATGCCTTACATAAAGAATTAAAAGAAGTTCAAAGAGGTAGAAAATTATATAGGTCAGAAACTCACTCTACATAAGAAAAATATTGGAGTGGAAATAAGTGAATATAGTCTTTTATTTTCCCATTCATAATTGATCTAAAATTTTGTTCAAAATGATGGTAATAATGCATTTGGTGACTGCAGTTTGTGGATAAGTGGAGTGAGTGACAGCGATGTAAGAGTCAGGAGGGAAGAATTGAGAACACTCTACTGTGAGGTACCTGCACTACCTGTGAAGTGGAATCATTTTGGATTAGTTGCAAAGGTAAATTGAAAACAGTAGGACAACTGAAAAAAAAAATAAATATATATATATGTATATATATACATATATATATATGTGGTTTATGTGCTAAGAGAGAAAAGAAAATAGAATTTATAAAATTCTCAACTGGAAACAGAGAAGGCAGAAAAAGGAGGGTAAAAGATCAAGGAAAATGAGACAACGAATAGAAACCAGTTCTAAACAAAATTGAAAACAGGAAAACAATAGATAAAATTAATGAACTCAGAAGCTGATTTTTTTTAACGATCAATAAAATTGCTAATCTCCTAGAAAGGGATAACCAAGTAAAAAGAGAGAGAGGACAAAAATTACTAATGTAAGAAATTAAAGAGAAAATATCACAACAGATCTCGTGGACATTAAAGGGATAATACAAAAATATTATAAATAGCTTCATATGCACAAATTTGATAGCTTAGATGAAATGGACCAATTTCTTAAAAAGCACAATCTACCAAACTTGCACAAGGAAAAACAGATTATTTGAATGGGTTTCTTTCTACTAAAGAAATTGAATCAATAGTTAATAACCTTTCAAAACAAATACCAGGCCTAGATGATTTTATTGGTGATATTTACCAAACTTTGGGGGAATAAATGATACCAATTTTCTACCATCTGTTCTTAAAAACAGAAGCAGAGGAAATTTCCTAACTCCTTCTATGAGACCAACATTCCCTAATACCAAAACGAAAGACTTTAAAAGAAAGGAAAACTTCAGACCGATATCTGTCATTAACAGATATGTAAAAATCCTCAACAAAATATTAACCAACAGAATCCAACAAAGTGGAGAAAAAAATCATACACCACAACCTAGTGGAACTAACTGCAGACAGGCAAGGTTGGTTCTACATTGGAAAGTCAATTAATATATTCCACACTATCAACGGGCTAAAGAAAAAATGGCCATGTTTTTTCTAAATGAACTTATTTCCTATTCCAATCTGTGTATTTCTAGTGTGGGGAAACAACCTCAGGTGATGTGGGATCCTCCATTCTCCCCGTGCTGATGTCTGAGTTCTGGGGAAAGATGGTAAGCCATGGCAGGTGGGGTGGGTGGACAGCCTTGCAATGGATCCCCATGCTGGTATTCACTAAGTGCTCACTGGCCCCAGCTGTGGACTCTGATGTCTGCCTCTGCAGGTGTCCTTCCATCAGAGGCCCCTTCGAGCCCAGCAGCTCCTTCTCTTGTTTCCATGCATGCCCACGGGCTCAAAAAGAATGACCTGCCTCCCAAAAGAACAACCAACAGAACTTTCAAGAAGTGGGCTGTGGTCCCCAAGGCCTTGACATAATGGTCAGCCACTCCTTCCCTGGGGAATGGCAGCTCCCAAGATGCTCTCTCTTGAGTACCTCCACCTCACTTCATTCCTTGCTGATCCTCCATCTCTTCTCTGCCCTCCAACCTGGGGACTGTATTTTCATCAGTCGACTCAGAGGCTGTCTTTCAAGACACCCCAGCCTCCCTGACATTCCCATAAGGATATGGGTTTTGAAAAAAACAAAAAATCAAGGAAACATTTTTCTGTTTCAGTCATGCTCTACCTACACACACACACACACACACACACACACACGCACACACACATACACACCTCCCACAGCAATAGGCACAGAATAGCACTGTTCAAACAGAACAAATAGTGCAGGACATAGGAGAAAAGTAAATCACACCCGGCATGTGGAAGGTCCAAATTTCACGGTCATGTGAATGTTATCAACACCAAAACAAAGACACTTAATGTCTAATTGTAATAAAACGGCACCAGAAGGACATGTAGGAAGGGCACACACGTCCTATGCCTATACCAAAAAATATATGCAAATGCACTCGACATTTTCCCTAAACACTCTCCTACATAGTCACACAAGAACAGCTAGCCCACAAGGACAACTAACCACACAAGGATAACCAGCTGTTTGCCCAAGAATATTTGCCTGACTCACTATCTCCACTCATGAAATGACGACGTCTCCTGGGATAAGACCCGGTAACCAGCATTATCTTGGTCGCTAAGTGACTTAGCTCCTGTCTTTAAATGCTTCCTCTTACCCCTTCTCTGCAGAGGCACCTGTAGTCCTCTTTAGCATATCAATCCCAGATTGTGACCACTTGGTGTTCCCAAATGAACCCTTTGACTTGGAGAGTTGATCTCTCTTGTCCTTATTTTAGGTTGACAGTCAAAATCTCAGACTTTTGGGGGGAGAGGGAAGGAACTTTCTGTCCTGTTTTGTAACTGAACTTAACTTGGTGCTTGAATTCATTGATGACAGAATAAGAATCAGGTAAACGCATTCACTTCTGCATAGTTTCCTCCTCTTTTGAGTGAATACTTGTTTGTTGTGGTGCTGGGAATGAATTCATGCTCTGAGTTCTTTGCTCTGGGTTGGGGGGAAAAAAAAAGTTTTATTTTAACTTCCTTGGATTTCAAGGTCATGAATTTGTTTTAAAGTCTTAGAAATTCAGCTGGCCTCTATCTGCCTTCCTGCAAAGCAATGGATGTGTCAGCCTCATAGGTCTAGTTTCAGATGAAGGATCTGAGAGTGCTATGCCAAGCAATGGAGACTGGGGGAGATTAAAGAAATGTGTTCATCCCTCAAAGTTTGCCCCACTGAAATTTTTTTCTTTTTAATAGAAAACAAAATCCTGATTTGACAGCTTAATTAGGCCTACCTGGTCTAGTTGGGGTGGGGGGCTTTACCAGCAGAAAATAAATACCAGTTAGAAGTGAAACATCTTTGAAACCTCAAAGAGCTGTTTCACCTTCACCATAGGTGACCCAATATGTGTTATTTTCTCCTATTACTATGCCAATTTTTTTAGCCTGATAAGTGGTTACTCAGAATCAAAACTATGCTTCATAACTATCATAACTACGTCATGCTCGATTGAGATGAACTCTACAGCCATGCATTAGTTAGTACTGCTGACTGCTATAGCAAACCAATCCTGACCCTTCAAGAATTTCATCCATTAAAAGTATATATCTTGCCAAGCATGCCTGCAATCCCAGTGATTTAGGAGGCTGAGGCAAAAGGACCACAAGTTTGAGGTCAGCCTCCGCAACTTAGTGAGACCCTGTTTCAAAACAGAAAAATAAAAAGGGCTGGGGATGTAGCTAAGTGGTAGAGTACCCTGGGTTCAATCCCCAGTACCACAAAAAGTATGTATTGTTCATGGGTTTTCCTGATCAGTCCCCACCACCCACACAGACACCACCTCCACCTCCACCACCTTGCTTTCCAGGCAGGGTTCTTGATTTCTTTCTTGTGGTTCTGTCCTCTCGGAGAGCATCATGGTTTATCCTTATAGGCAAGCAGATGGAAGAGAGATCGAAGTTCATGCGTAGGATGTTTTGCTTGTTTTGCTAGATGGGGTTTGTAGTGATGCAGACATAGCCCATTGACCAGCGCCTGATGCATGGTCAGATCTAAATGCAAAGGTGGTGAGGAAACACAATGCCGTGGTCTCACTGCACACCCAGGAAGAACAGGAGCACGAGGATGCTCATGAGCACCAATGGCTGCTGCCACGGTCCCATTCAGCTTTTTCACCACAGTTCCTCAGAGAGGCCTTGCATTTCCCTGCCTTGAGAAGAGACAAGTTAGCAAACATTGGTCAGATGCCTTCCATAGACTCCAGACCACACAAGCTTCGCAGGGACACAACATGAACCAGTTTTGCCCTCCAGAGGAGGAAGGTGTATGGTTACAAATCAAAATAAAACAATGTAGCAGTATATGCAGCATAACAACGAGCTACATCACCAGGGAGAGGGGAAAACAACTCTTTTCTGGTAGAGGCAGGAAGTTATCATGGAGGAAGTGATAACAGAGCCAGGTTTTGACTGTTGGGTGGAATGTTCAGAGAAGAGCATTTTAGGTTGCAAGAGCAGCTGAGCAAAGATACCAGGGCACGAAGGTAACAAGCCAGCTGTGGCAGCTGCGTGGTGTGGGCAGTGTGAAAAGGCCCTGAAGTCCTGTGTCTTGTCATGTCTGTCTATTGACATTGCTCCCACCTGCAGAGCCCAGATTCCTCCAAGAAGCATTCCTTAACAACCTTCCCCACACCCACATCCTGCCAGCCTCTGGCATGATGTCTAATTCATCCCTAGAAAGTCAGCAGAGCACAGCCCAATGCCTCCCTCAAGAAGAGCCTTGAGGGGCAAGTCAATGACTCCAGCTTCATTTATGCAATGGTAAAATATCACTGGTCTTTGTCAAACAGCTAGAAATTTTGCTCACCTCCTGCTGCCCCAGTAGCTAGTTAATGGTTAGTTTCTAATTGCTGCCTCCTGAGGTCACTGGAGAGACACTCCCCCTAGAACGTGACTCTAGGCACACAGCAGGCAAGAGGAAGAAAGCCTCCTTCCACTCCAGGTGTTCTGCACCAACCAAGCTTCTGGGAGCAGGAACCAGACACCTGCTGCTTATCCAAACACATTGATGGTATTATGAAAAGGGAGAAAGAAAATCTGTTCAACTCACTTTTATAAGAGCAGCTGCCACTTTCCAAGGTTGATGGAAACCCCGGAATGGCTGTGCAGAAAAGAACATTCCATTACTTGCAAATTTCTCCCTATACATATATGCATGATAGGTACTTGCATATGCATATACTTGCAAAATAATATTATAACATTAAGCAAGAATTATTTTAAAAAGAAGGCAGTTAAGATATTTTAAACATTCACATAAACATGAGTATAGAACTTACATGGGCAGAAATATAGGCTATGTCATGGTATGTCTTAACTTGAAGAATAAAAGTATTTCAGAATAAAAGCTATAAAAGATCATTAACTATTTTATTATTATGAGCTTGGGTGGACTAGTGATCTACCAATAGTAATAACAACTTAAATTTGTTAAGTAATTGCCATATGACAGATATGCACTAAAAACTTTATTCATTCCCTCCTGATTCTCACAATAGTCCGACAATAGCAGTTCTGTTACTAATTTCATCTTACAGAAGAGGAACTGTACAGAATAGAGTGTTCCAGATCTCCCATGGAGGAGGTGAGAAACATAGGGCCTACAGTACTAGCCTGAGTTCAAAACCTGTGATTTTTAACTCTCACACCACCGTGCAATCTGCATGAAGGGCTCTTAACACGTCTATTCATTCACTCAAACCCTTACTGTGTGTCTGTGTGCAAGTACTATGCTAAATACTAGAGGTTAAGAATGTGTATAAAACGTAGTTTCCCCTCTGCAACTTTGACCCACAAGACTGCATCAACTTTAGCTTTAAAAGTACCACGCAAATAGCAATTCTTTTCACAACAGCCCCAAACTGGAAACAATGCCAAATGTCCTTCAGAGGATAAAAGATTAAAAATAAGCAGTGGCAAACACATATGGAATGCTTCCTACTCACCAGTTTTTAAAAATCATTATTAATATATGCAACAACCTGAATGAATCTCAAATAAATTATGCCAAGAGAAGTCCACTGAAGGTTATGTACTGTATGATTCCCTTTATGTAACATTCTTGAAATGACAAAGCTATACAATGGAGAACAAACTATCAGCTGCCGTGAGTTAGGAATGGGAGGGATGTATAGTTGTAAAGAGGCACCTTGAATGAACCTTATGTTGATAAAGCAGTTTCATATCTTGACTTTGGAGATTGCTACGAAAATCTACGCTGTGTGATAAAGTTAAGTAGAACTGCATACGCACACACACACACACACACACACATGCACAAAACACCTGAAATGGGAAATCTGGATAAATTCTGTGGATATTGATCGTGATGGTGATATTGTAATATAGTTATATAAGATGTTACATTGGGGGTTACAGGATGAAGGGGACAAGCAACTCCCTTTATATTTTGGGGTAGGGGAGAAACACCATCTTGAATCTATTATTATTTCAAAAAAAATTTTTTTAAATTAGAATTGCTGGGCTGGGGATGTAGCTCAGTTGGTCAGAAGCACAAGGCCCTGGGCTCAATCCCCAGCACCAAAAAAAAAAAAAAAAAAAATTGGAATTACTATATTCACATTCTTTTTCAGTGGAGACTATTTAACCCTGCCAGTAGCTACGAATTCTCAGCTAAGTCCCTTGACCTGAGAAAGCAAGAATTTCATGGGTACTTAACAGAATTCAAGCTGGAGTCATTGTAGGGAATGTCTGCAATGAACCTGTAACTATCCTGCCAGACTGTCAAATGACAGCCTCCTAACCACCAATTTTTTTCTTTGATGAAGCATGGTCCTTTTACTACATAGACGCACAAGCACATATTCTATACCATTATGCATTTTGTAAATTATGATTTAAATGCATTTATGACCCATGCATACTAATAGATCATAGCTCCTTCCTTTCATATGCCATGTTGAAGAATTATCAATTTGTTTTCTTATTTATATAACATGCCACCATGATCCTGTTTCAAAGGCCAAAATCCTACAAAATAAAGGTAGCATTTAACTAATGGTATCCTCTAAGTGACCAAAGACTTCTCTTGGATCAGCAAAAGCTGTAGTCTTGTTTTTACCAAAATCCTCTCATTTCCTAACAGCTTCCTTTTATGTACTTTATTTTGTTATCCTGAATACAAAATGCCATGAATTGTAAGATACATCCTTGTTTCAGAGACCAAGCATGAAAGAGTGCGCCTTAGAATACATGGACTATTGTAACAGTGCTCATCAAGACTGAGAGCAAGTAATTTCTGCATTTGTTTAAAGAACAGGAACCTCCTGTAACATAACGAAATGAATTTATTTGTATGATGATATAATCCTTCCATTTAAAGCACAAGATCCAAACAGATGTTTCCTTTTTGCATGGTGAGAACCTGTATGGGAACAGAATGACTATGTGGTTATCAGCATACACACGATGAGCACATGAGAAAATCCCCAGAATCCAGCACCTGGGTGACCATAGGTATGTGCCTGGAGCCCAGCAGATCCAAGGCCCCTGAGTCACTGGTTGATGATTCCATCACAAGGCAAGGGATGGGGTTCCTGCGGTGGATCATCTGCTACTTCCTGTCTGTGCCAGATCCAGGAAGGACTGGCTGAGTCATGCAGCAGAGCCATGGGTGGCTCTATTGAGGGAACTGGCTCTTGGCACCTTAATGCACCTCCTTCACTGAGTCACAGACGAGCTATGCAGAGAAATCTCTAGGAGTAGCAGCAGCAGACACTCTGGTGCATAGGACTGAGAAAGGAACAACTTTCCAGAAGCCAAAGAGGTAAACATGATGAGGGTGGGTATAAGCCCCAGCCCCTGTACAAGATACCCAAAGCCCCAGCTAAAAGGTTAGGGGCCTCAGGCAAGGAAAAGGAGGCATCATTCTCAGAGTGAAATAACCAAGGATCATTAGTCACAGACCTCAAAAGATCTTTAGACCTCATCAAGTCTAGGAATGACGTATTCCATACATTGAAAAAAATCTTGGCTTCTACTCACCAGTGACTGATACTTAGCATTTTATTATAAATGTAGGCAGCATACCACATTAGCAACATCTGTGCCTGTCACCAATAAAGATCATAATATGCTCATGTCACATTATGTTGATGTGGATATCTTAAAAAATCCCAAACTTCGTCTCTACTATAAAGCTATGAGATTTATTAGATTTGCACTATATGTTGTTATTTAATGCGTTTTGATTGCTGTTTTTTAATTGGTACATTATAATTATACATAATAGTTGGATTCATTATGCCATAGTCATATATGCACTTAACATAATTGGGCCAATCTCATTCTCCAATACCTTCCCTTTCCCTCCCACATCCCTCCCCAGTCCACTTCTCTCACTGATCTTCAATGTCTTAATAAAGTAAAACATGTCATACTATATTACACATTTCATGTTTGGTAATTTGGATCATTGTGTTTCACAACAGAAATTCTTTCCTTGGTAATCCAATACATTTTATTTTACACATTTAAACCTTTATGTGAGAAGGGGTCCAGAGACACCCCTAGACCACCAGGGAGTACACGGCATGAACGAATTTGAGGATATTGTGTGAGTGTCCTAGGGCTGCAGTGACAAAGTTTCCCAGACAGGGTGCCTTAAATAAGCACTATTGTCTCTTAGTGCTAGAGGCTGAAGGCCAAGGTCCAGTAGTAGACAGGGTCAGTTCCTCTGACACTGTGAGAAAGGATCTATTCCAGACCTTTCTCCTTGGCCAGTAGGTGGCCATCTTCTCTCCATTTCCTGCTACATCAGTCATATTAGATTAGAGGGCATTCTAATGATCTCATTTTTAACTTAATTATCTCTACAAAGACCCTGTCTCTAAATAGGGTCACTCCGTGGGGTGCTGGTGATTCAGACTCCAACGTATCTTCTTTAGGGAACACAGTTCAATCCAGAGCATATGCCAGTCCAATCCCCATGTTTTCCTTGTGAGGAGCCTCCAGCCCAGAGTGACTGACAGAATTGCTAATAGAACACAGATTTCATGTCATCTGGTTCAGAATTGGAAGTGCTTTCTAAACTGTAAAGGGCCACATGATTGTAGATTACATGGCAGCTGGGATCCCTTGGAGAGCAAGGAGCCAACTCTCCACGTGCATACTCTCAGAAGGCTGAGTGGCCAGATCAGAACACAAAGCTTTTTATTCACCTGCAGCCAGCTCTTTGACCCCCAGAAGAGGAATAGGAAAACCTGTGGCATCATTTTTTTAATTACTTTTGATTGACAGCTGCTTCAATCTCTCTTCTAATTTTTATAGCCATTATAATAATGTTTATCATACAGGTAAGGTAGCGGCATCACTGGTGAACACCAAGAAAAAGGCTGCCATCTTGACTTCCCTTCCTGGATAAGAAGCCATTCAAACACTTTAGGAAAAATGGGAAATATTTTCTCACCCTTTGTTTTCCTCTAAGAATCTCTGTGATAAATCTTGACCTCAGACCAATTTTTTAAATCTGAAATACTGTTTCTTCCATCTGAAATGCTCTCAAGGTAGCTGAAATGAGGTCTTTCCACATAGGTATGTGGCATGCACAAATCCAGAGTAACAAACAAGTCTAATGAAAACCAGTCCAAGCATAGAGTTGCTGGGGCCCAGATATACCTATTTCAATACATTGAAGGGAATCCATAAATCCAATATGTCACTTAGTGTTTAAATAGCTCAGTACCATTGTCCTAATAAGACAATTAAAATGATCACCTTCACTAGAGAACATGAAGTCAAGGGAGGGACAGAGAGACTATTACCTGCAAGTTCCAAGGTGACATGAAGAACATTTGTCATCTCTAAGCATCTTCACCTTGGCCATTCACCAAACCAAATCCCTTCCACTCCCATCCCATAAATTCAGGGCTCTTTATACTCCTTCAAAATATGTGCACAATGGCAAGTAAGCACATATTTATTGCTTCATATTTATCTTCCCTGCTAAATCATAAAGAATCATGGAAAATTGGCTGTGGAGAGTTGTCATCTATCTTGACCACTATTGTATTCTCAGTGCCAAGCACAAATTCCCACACATGGTACAGACTGGTAAATATTTCCTAAGTAAATAAATGAATGCCTCTCCCACTTCCATACCCACCTTTCTGATAAGCTATTGTCCTTTTGCAATACTTCCTCCCCTTCAAGATTGCCCATTCACTTGAATTTATCTTTCAAATTACACAGGGGTAAAAGCACACCGCAATCCGCCTTATAGACACCCAGAGGCCTTCCACCCACCCTGGGGCGAATGGGGTCATAATATTCCAACTACTTTACTGAACATTCATTTGTATTAAAGACTGGACGTACACTGCCTCATTTCTCCTTCACAATAATCTTATTTAGTGACTCACAGGCCCAGGAGGTTGAACATCTTGTCCAAGGTCACACAGTTAGAGGGAACTGACCCAGAACTGGAACTCAAATGAGCCTGAATTGAACACTGTGCTTAAGCAGCTCATTGTACTACCTGCCTGGAAGCGACGTCATTACTTTGGAAGAACCTTTGGCTTCCCAGGCCTTCTCCAAGTACTCTTACCACACTGTTCTGTCCATCCTGCTATTCAGCAGTCCCAACTGAAGTTTGACTTCTTGCCTCTTGGCTCCCATACTCGCCGCAGGCCACTTTCAGACTCTTTTAGTGGCTAAAGGCACAGAGCCTGACCTTCCCAGCCATCCCTCACACCCAGGAAGAACACTAAACGGTAAAACTCTTTTTTCAGTTGTCAACCCTGCCCTACCTGAAATGTGGAAGCAATGCAGGCACTCCACTCTGCTTGGGTAATTCAGCAATCTCATCAACACTGATGTTTCCAGAAGCACCCATTTAAATGCCAAACACATTTTCTCCTGGCTCTTGAAACCAGGGTTTCAGATGATGGAAGTGGTTGAATACTAATTACTTTTAGTCAAGGACATTTGAAGATCGTCTTTCACTTTTTTCACAATCTCAGTACTCTGTTCCTGAATACTGCTTTCCCCTAGCCCTAGAAAACAAATTAATAAGTTGTCAAAAATCTATGGTTACAGTAAAATTAATAGCGTTTCTTTCCTTCATTCACTTATTTGACAACTATTTTCTGGGTGGGATGAGATGCTGGGGAGAGTGATGAGCCAAAGTTGGCACAGTTCCTGCCCTTAAGGTGCTCAGGTCTAGTGAGAGAGCCAGCCCAAAGCAAATAATCACATCAATAAATGTAAAACTGCAACTCTGGGAATCTTAGAGAAGGGCACGTGGTCCAATTAGTGCATTCCCTAGGGCTCATCCAGCCATGAGGTTGGAAAGACTCCTGGGCACCATGACACTGCATCGGGAGCTTCCTGGATGCAGAGGGAAAGGGGATTCTTGCTTTGTAATAGCAAATGCAAAGATGTATCAGTGGAGGGAACATGGCCAAGGCCAGACTCAAGGAAGTCCATGCAACCAGAGAAGTGCGTGTGAATTGAGGTTGAGGAAACAGGAAAGGGCAGACCCCCCAGGACATGGTGAGGGCTTTGGGGGTTTATCTTCAAACCCAAGAGTATTAGGAAATCATAGAAGGGCTTAAACCATTGAAATGACAGTTAGGAGTAATATTAGCTATTCTGCACTTTTCATATGAAATAGGAAAAAGTAGGAATCATTATCGCCATTAGTGAAAACAATATTACCTTGTAAGAGGCAAAGCCACTTGTCCTGGGTCACAGCATACCAGACACTGGAATACACAATTTTTGTCCCATGTTCCTCAATCCCTAAACATCCATTTTCAGAAAAAAGTAGATAAAAAAGATTTTTGTCAGAATCACATCAGATGTCCCTCTTCATGTTCTGATCTGGTGGCTTCTGAGTTGACCAGGTACAAATGACTCAACCAATGGCCAGGAATATAAGCCACTTAATGTCTACGCCAAGGACTGGCTGAGCCTTACCACCTCTTTCTCCACACACTCAACCGATTTTTTTCTCCCATTTCTCCACGTAAGTCCCTCCCAGCTTCCTATCTGTCTTGCCTATAGCAAAGCTGTATCTTCTGCACTTTCAGCACCACCTCATTACCACAGATAAAACAAACTCTAGAGTCTCTAAAAGGAAGAGAAATGTGTATGTGTTGCTCCCTATGACAAGTCTAAACCATCCTAGGCCATTGAGTCTATAATTCAGTCTTAATTTGTTTAGGGAAAGTAATTTATGCTCTCCGTGCATCAGTATCCTCATCTATAAAACGGAAATAATAAGACTTCCACTGCCAATTGTGGAGAAGAGGTCATTCCAACCAAAGACCCTGCTGAGAATCGAACCTTTTAGCTGGGGCTTTGGGGATCTTGTACAGGGGCTGGGGCTTACACCCACCCTCCTCTTTGCCATGGCAATAAGACCTCTTTGGTTTCTGGAAAGTTGCTCCTTTCTCAGACATATGCACCAGAGTGTCTGCTGCTGCTACTCTTAGAGATTTCTCTGCATAGCTCATATGTAACTCAGTGAAGGAGGTGCATTGAGGTGCCAAGAACAGCTTTGAAAAAAAAAAATCTGGTCATATTAGGAACTGAAACTATAAGGAAGGATTGCTATCCAGGGAAGGGGATGGTCCAGGGAGGTGAGCCCACACTTAAAAGCGTCTGCTCATTCTAGAGGTGTGGCTGAGGTGCTGAGCAATGATTCTGATAGAATCACTAAGAGTTGGGGGTTGAAGTTCAGGGACAGAAATAAGGCATGACATGGTGAATGTCCCTCCCTTAGGATATGAACCTCACAGGATGACACCATAAAAATGAGAGTGACCTGAGAAGCTGCTGCTAGGTTCAATGAACACAATGGAAACTAGATTGTTAGTGTCCCCAGGTACATGACAAAACCAAATACAAATCTCTAGAGGAAGGCAGTATTCCATGAATGATTCCTATAAATAATTGTAATAGTTTAGATATTAGGTGTCCCCCCAAATCTCATGTGTTAGACAATGCAAGAATGTTTAGAGGAGAAACGATTAGATTATGAGAACCTTAACTCAATCAGTGACTTGATCTCCTGATGGGATTAACTGAGTGGAAACTGAAGGGGAGTAGGGTATGTGGCTGGAGGACGCACTCATTGGGGACGTGCCTTTGGGGTATATATTTGTATCTAGCAAGTGGACTCTCTCTCTCTCTCTCTCTCTCTCTCTCTCTCTCTCTCTCTCTCTCTCTGCTTTCTGATCGTAATGTGAGCTGCTTCCCTCTGCCACATTCTTTCACCATGATGTTCTGCTTCATCTGGAGCCCTGAGGAATCGAGTTGCTGTCTATGGACTGAGACCTCTGAAACTGTGAGCCCCTAAGTAAACCTTTCCTCCCCTAAAATTGTTCTTATCAGCTCTTTTAGCCACAGCAGCAAAAAAGCTGACTAAAACAATAATTTTATAAAAATAGTATCCTGCACACAACAAAAGCAACAAGTCACACAACAACATAACAGAAAATCTGCAGAAACAACACACAGTAAAAACAGACCACAGGGCTCAACCTAGCAAGCACAATTTTTTTGGTCAGAATGCATTTTTAGGTTTTTTTTCTTTCCATATTTCTTTATTGGTGCATTATAGTTGTACTTAATGGTGGAATTTTTCATTACACATGTGCACACAATATACCAATATAATTTGTCCAGTATCATTCCCCTGTATTCTCCCTTTCTCTCCCCTCCTCATGTTGATGAAAACATACAACTCTTTATGTGGTGCTGGGGACTGAACCTAGGGCCTTGTGCTTGTGAGGCAAGCACTCTACCAACTGAGCTATTTCCCCAACGCGAAAACATACAACTCTTAACCTTCTGAGGTTGACTTATTTGACTTACCATGATGGTCTCTAGATTCCTCCATTTTCCTGAAAAATGATGTCATTTCATGCTTCTCTATGGCTGAATATAACTCTATTCTGTATTTATACCATTGTGTATATATTTTCTTTATCCATTCATCCATTCATCCATTGATGGATACCTCAGCTGGTTCCATTGTTGAAACACTACTGTGAATTGAAACACAAACTTTTAAATGCTTACTATTCAAGGAGATAAAAGACAAGGCTAAGAATTTCAATGCAGAAATGGAAATGATTTCTTATTTAAATAAGAAACAAGGAAGCAGGGAACAGTGGTGCAGGCCTGTAATCCCAGCTGTTCAGGAGGCTGAGGTGGGAGAATTGCTCCAGCCCAGGAGTTCCAGACCAGCCTGGGCAACATAGTGAGACCCCATTTCAAAAAAAGAAAAAGAGGAAAAGAAGAAAGAACCAGAACCAGTGGAGAATTTGGAGCCCAAACCTCAATAACCAAAATTAATGAATCAATGAATAGGTTAAAGAGAGAATTAATAAACTACAAAGGAAAAATATCTAGAATGAAGCATAGAGTAACAAAAAGCTGAAAAACACATCAGAATGCATAACAAATAAGAGTATGCATTGAGAATGTCTAGTATAACATGCCTACGGAATTTCAGAACTAGAGAGGAAAAAACAAGGAGAAAGGCAATATTTAAGAAGTAGTTGCTGAGAAATCTCTAAACACAATGAACAGTCAACCTCAAATTTAAGAAACCCAACTTCAACAGGATAACCAGAAGGAGAAATCCACACCCAGACACACCACAGTAAAGACACCAAAATTAAAAGACAAAAGAAATATCTTAAAGAAAAAAAAAGCATATTATTTTGTATAGGCCTAAAATTAATCGAAAACTGACCTCTCAACTGTAGACAACAGCATGGTATCTTTACAGTGCTGAAAGGGCCAGACATGGTGGTGCACACCTTTAATCCTAGCAACTCAGGAAGTGAGGCAGGAGGATGGCAAGTTCAAGGCCAACCTCAGCAATTTAGTGAAAGCCTGTCTCAAAATAAAATAAGAAGGGCTGGGGGTGTGGCTTAGTGTAGAGCATCCTTGAAATCAATCCCCAGTACCATACATAAATGAATAAAGAGAGATACCACATGTACACTATGTCAAGAATTTTTGAAGTATACAACACTGAAAACTCTACCAACCAAAAAAATATACTAAGAAGACATTATGATCAACTCTAAAAAATTATGGAAATTTAGATGAATGATCAAATGACCAGAGAAATAAAATTGACCCAAATTGGCACAGTAAAAGAGAAAATATAGTTATATAACAACTAAAGTAACTGAATCCATAATTAAAAACCTCCTCAAAAGAAAGCTCTAGGTCCAGATGGATTCACTGGGAATTCTACCAAACATTTAGAGAAGAAATAATGTGACTTTTATACAAACTGTTCAAAAAGAGAAACACTCATCCCCAACTCTGTTTTTCTAGGCCAGCCCATGACCCAAAACTTTGTAAAAATATTACAAGAATGGAAAGCTTCAGACCAATCTCACTCATGAACAGACACAAAATTTTAAAGAAAGTATTGATAAATGACATCCAGCAACATATGAAGAAGAGACTAAACCACAGCCAACTTGGGTTGATTCCCAAAATGTCAGGTTTGCTTAAGAATCAAAAATCTGTCAGTCACTATCATATGACTTCTCAATAGATGCAGAAAGGGAATTTGATAAAAGTCAGTAAATACTGGTCATTTCTTTAAAATTTGTATAGAAAAATAGGAAGAGAAGAAAACTCTGGTTACTGGGGGTGTTTCTACATGCATCTAGGAGACACAGGTCCTGATCAATTCCCAACACCACAAAAAATAAACAAAACACCTCCTCCCTATCTTAAAAAGGTTCTATGTAAAAAACAACAACAACAACAATAAAAACGCTTGATTGGCAAAAAATCAAAAGCTTGCATTGTACGATCAAAAATGGTACAAGAATGCCCACTCTCACCTTTTATACGACATTATACTGGAGGCCCACAAGAAAGGAAGCAAGAAAACTGAATTAAGCAGAATAATCAGGAGGGAAGAAATAAAACTATCATCATTCTCTGACTATGTCATTGGTATACATAAAAAGCAAACAAACAAAAAAAAAAAGACCACCACAGATGAACTACTGGAGCGACTAAGTGAATTTAACAAAGACAATTCTTAAAATGCAATTGCTGTTTCTACCTAACAGCAATAAATAATTGGAAAATGAAATTTTCAAATGACACCTAAACCTCTTTATGTTTGAACTTTGTAAATGCATTATGCAGTCCAAAAAATGTTTCAATTAAAGTGTTTTCTTGTGAAAATATTTTTAAGCATCACAAAACCACACCAAAAAAAAAAAATGTCCCTAATGTGAGTCATGTGAATTGAAAATTCTCCACACAATGTCCCAAAAGAAGCCTGAGATCATTAAGGAATGCAAATACAACACACTTTCAGCATTAGCAGGATATAGAATAGCTTCAAATTATGAGGAGAAATATGCACAAATCTCCACAAAGCTACTACTTGGGCTCTACCAACATGGCTTCAAGACCAGGGGAGTGAAGAGTGGTGGAGGGGAGACAAGAAATCCTTGAAAAATAGAAGACCCGTGAACTATGCTGTTATACAGGACACTGTGCTCTCAAGGATGCTGGGCTCGGTTCCACACTCTGCAGTCGCCATCTTGAAATTCTTAATTTTACCTTTGGACTGATGCTTGGGGAGTGCAGTCTGCCTGATGCCATGGTGCATGGGAATTCAGGAGACTCCCAGTGACCACAAAGACAAGGTGTTGCGTCTACAACTGGGTAGTGAGGGCACTGTCAGCCCCAAGGCCCACTGACTATTTGATGCAGAACTTGCTTCTGCTGCGTAAAGAGAGCAGTGGTTTTCCAGGAAATACTAACCACCAAATGGCTCTGTCATAACCTTTCTTAGGTGAAAAGGGGGAGATGAGAAACCCAAAGTTCCTTTTTCTCTCACTTCTTCCTTACTCATTAGTAAGCCAAAGATAGTGTTGGTAGAATATGGGCGTGTCAGCCAGTGAAATAAGGACACTTGAGTTAGTCTTGTGCAATGTGCTTTCATTGCCCTGGCAAGAGTAAAAGACATGTGGAAGTACAATCTAGGAAATATTAATTGCATGCTTCTGGTGGGTCTTAAGAGTTAAAGGCTCTTATGTTTGTGTTTAAAACTGTCAGAATACCAAGCATGATGGCCTATGTCTGCATTTAATCCCAGCGACCCAGGAGGCTGAGCCAGGACGATTTCAAGTTCCTGGACAGTCTCAGCAACTTAGCAAGGCCCTAAGCAACTTAGTGACACCCTGTCTCAAAATAAAAAACAAAAAGTGGGCATGTGGCTCAGTGGTAAAGTGTCCCTGGGTTCAATCCCCAGTATCAAAAAACAAAACAAAACAAAACAAAACAAAAAACAGTATAAGAGTGAGCTGTAGAACTCATGCTCATGCTAGCAATTTAAATTTAAATTTTTTTTTCTTTGTATGACATTAAATAATAAATTTTTAAAAACCATGGCAAGTAGAAGGACCACAAAAGAAAGAAAAAGGCTTTATGTTTCAGTACCCTTAATGACAAGTTTTCCTGCTTTTTAAATAAAGGGTTCTGCATTTTCATTTTACACCTACCCCAGAAAACGTGCATTTGAGAAAATGTGTCAGTGTTGCACCTGAGTAAAGAAAAGAGATTTTCACTATAAAGAAGAGAGATACTAATATAGACTAACAGCAGCAGGGCTGGTACAGGAGACCTAAGCAGTGACACAGGGCCCCATGATCGGAAGGGACACCATCTGTTCAGCTTGACTTAATTTGTTTGTTTGTTTTTGGTATCAGGGATTGAACCCAGGGGTACTTAGCCACTAAGCCACATCCCCAGCCCTTTTTTATATTTTATTTAGAAACAGTGTCCCACTAAGTTGCTCAGGGCCTCTTAATGAGTCTGAGGCTGGCTTTGAACTTGTGATCCTCCTGCCTCAGCCTCCCAAGCTGCTTGGATTACAGGCAGGTGCCACCATGCCTAGCTTGTCCTGCTTGGTTAATGCTTGGCTTTTGCTGTCCTGAAATCCTAAATAAATTTTGAGCAAAGGGTCCAACGTTTCATTTTGCACTGAACTCCACAAATTATACAGACAGTGCTAAGTGATGGCAGAATAGAACCCTAAGAACTTCATGGATGAATAGGTAACAACAAATCCCATCATTATGTCCATCTTTAGTGCACCCATTTTTAAAAAAAAGTGGAAAAAATAACTAAGAATTGAACTGGACTGGAGATGTAAATGTGAACCTGTGTTTCTAATAATTACATGTGCACACACACATTATCCTAGCCATTATATAGTTATATATACACACATATTTATATTCGTTCTAGCCACTGAAAGACCCTAGAAGCAGTGACACCCCAGTGGCAATAAACTCATTTGTAACCACATCCAATAAGAAGGGCTTGCTGGAGGCATGGCTGAGACAGGGAAGGCACAGGATCAGCCTGGATACCTTACTGGGCCAGAAAGCAGGAAAATACTCACAACAAAAGAAGACAGCACGTTAAAGGATCCAGAAGCCGACTTTCCAAGTTCCAGCTTTCTCAAATTGGGACAATTTAGCTGAGTGTGGTGGCGCACGCCTGTAATCCAAGCGACTTGGGAGGCTAAGCCAGGAGGATCGCGAGTTCAAAGCCAGCCTTAGCAACTTAGCGAGGCCCTTAGCAACTCAGTGAGACCCTGTCTCTAAATAAAATATAAAATAGGGTTGGGGATGTGGCTCAGTGGCCGAGTGTCCCTGAGTTCAATCCCTGGTTCAAAAAAATAAAAAATAAAAAAATAAAAAATAAAAAATAAATAAATTGGGACAATTTGAACAATCAAAAGAAAAGTTAAGAACAGAAATGGATTTTAACTCCTTAACCATGATAGAAATCCATGAGTCTATAAAATAATAATAGAAAAAACAAACAAGTAAACTGGGAACAAGGGAAGACTCTTCCTGACAATGGAATGTAAATGATTATTACTGCAGAAGTGGTGGGGTTTAAGCCAGGCATGGTGGCGCACCCCTGTAATCCCAGTAGCTGGGGAGGCTGAAGCATGAGGATCGTGAGTTCAAAGCTAGCCTCAGCAAAAGTCGGGGCTAAGCAACTCAGTATAAAATACAAAATAAAAATAAAGTACAAAATAGATCTGGGGATGTGGCTCAGTGGTCAGGTGTCCCTGAGTTCAATCCCCAGTAACAACAACAACAAAGTGGTAGAGTTTGAAAATCATCCTTCTGCAATCATTATGGTGAAGACTGACAGAGTGAGAATTATCAAAGGATGCTAAAAATAACAGGGACGAGGGGCAAGATATCTGCATGGTCTCCTTGTTTCCACATAGACTGCTTATTGGCATCAAGGGGGAAAATGGTGAGTTTAGACAGTGGCAAGCTGAATGGCCCTCTGTGCAGGCAGTCACGATTACTACCAAGTGGAGGCAGGTGGACACCAGGTGTCATCAGATGACATGCCCCAGAGACACAGCATTACTATGTGGTTCTCCAGTCAGGGAGGCTTAACCCAAATCTAATCCTGGGGAAACATGAGACAAGTCCAAACTGAGAAACATCCAGTAAAATAACCTGAGTGCAGTCTTCAAAATCATCAATACAATGAAAGAAAGAATGAGAAAGAAAAACCAAGCAAATGGCGCTAATTTTTTTTTTTTAATGTCGAATCTGGGGAAAGAGATCAGGAATATCTTCATACTAATTTAAAAGAAAAAAGTAAACTGTAAAGGGATTGACAAAGAATCAGTGGAGTGGAGGGGGGCATACTGGACTCTAAATTGGAGCCGATGTATTCCAAGGTTTTGTGATAATGTCAGAGTGTATCCTGGTGGTTTATTTGACTAAAAAAATAATTTTTAAAATTTTTTAAAAAGTCAAGACAATTTTGAAAAATGAACAAAGTGAAATTATTTACCAGATGTTAAACCTTATTTTTAAACTGTATTAAGGGAGTGTGATACTGGTGCAAGATTAAACACATAAACCAAAGGAACATAATGGGGAGTACAGAAACAAGCCCTCTAGATTTGTGACAAAGGCGACACTGGAGATAAACGGGGGGAGACAATCTTCCAATGAGCTCTGTACTGTGATTCTGGGGAGGGACTCCTCATTTCTGCCGTGCTAAAGTCAGCAATGGGGCTTGATAGAGCGAGATTAGAAGACAAGAGGAGAAAGGAAAGCAGGGTGCAAACAGCTCCCCAGCAACAGCCCTGCACCCCTGCAGGTTTGGGTTCCAACCTCCAGAAACAATCTCATCACAGCTCCTCAGAGCTACCAGCACCAGCAGGAGAGCACACAGTAGGTATGTGTGTATAGGAAAAATAATAGTGTGCATATAGTTATGGGATGGACAGCTGGGCAGCTGGGTGGATGGCAGGGTGGGTGGATGGCTGTACTGAGATCAGCCAGGTCTAAAGCAAATCTTGCAGCCCTAGGAGTGTAGACCTTCCCCCCAGGCAGTTCTCTTTTCCCAGAATTTGACACAACACCTTACAATGAAATATTTTACTTCAGACTTTGCAGTTGGTTAGCATTTCTGCAGACCTTTCCATGGTCCTTCCTGGATTTTTAATAACCAAAGGAAAAGTTTATCTCAACCCGGGTCTCTAAGCTCTACCACCAAGTGAGAGGAGAGTTTGTTTTGCTTACAAATTGAATGTTGTGCCAAGGCTACTAAGTCAGGCTGCAGAGAAAATCTGAGAGCTGTTTCTCTACCCAGACAGTCTCCTACAAGGAGCAGAAAGAAGCCAAGCTAATGAACATCCACGGATACTGAAGCAGGAAGAGGAGGCGCTCAGGAAAAGCATGTTTTCCTAAAATGACAGCCAGGCACAGGGAATGGAGACCAGTGAAGCTACAATTTCCAGGCCAGTATTCTATCTAATTGCAGACTTCAAAGTTTTGTTCATTCAAGGGAAACATCGCTCAATTCACCAAGCGGCGCCTATGGTCCACTTCCATTGCCTGTGTGGTTGCTGGGACTGGAGACAGAAGGCCATCCACTGCACAGGTGTCTGCTCGCCTCTCACGGCAGAGGCCTGTGCATTGCCTTAGTTTTTATTCCTATGACAAAGCAAAACACATTTACTTGTAAAATCTAAGTGCCTCCATTTACCCCTTCACCCTTATTCCCCAATCTTAACTCCTCCCTTGGAAATGCAAGGAACATTCAGATCCCTTTCCTTCCCAGATATTTTTCCTGGCATGCACACAAATATATACACACATTGCTTGCTTTTAAAAAATGAGATTGAACTGTATATGCTGCTCAGTAACTTGCTTTTTTCACACAGTGGTCATCATTAAGAACTTCGGGATGATGCATTTAGATCCCTATTTCCTTGTTTCCAATGGCTGCATAGCAACAGGAACACTCTGCCCCTGTGCCCCCTGCCCCTTCCCCATTTCAGCATGGCCCTCCCAGGCTTATGTGTGCTCTTGCTCAGCTGCTTCCACTACAGCTCTTTTCTGAGACCTGCCCCTGGGTTTCTGGAATCATTTTCCTACAAGTGAGAACGAGGAGGGCCCGAAGCATTGTGAAAGCCCAGCTCCTTATCTCCAGTTGGCACAGTGTACACTCCAGAGTCCCCCAAAGGGCTCAGGTGGGTGCCAGGACTTGATCTGAAATCACAGCCTGACTTGCTTCTGCTGGTTTCCTGTCCTGCCTTTCCGCTTCTTTGCTGGGTTGTCCAGGGAACACTTCCATAATAAATCACAGGCCCAGAAATTCTCATGGCTGGGTGTGTCTGGGGAGATGACCCAAGATGCTCAATATTCCACGGTACAGGATGTGCCAGAGTTTACCTAACCCGTCTCTGTTAAGGGATTGTTATGTTGTTTCTGACTTTCCTATCCCACACCAGGCTGGACACAGATCTGCACACTGGTCCTACACCAGAGACCTTAATCATGCCTCACCCTGGTCACTCATTGAGTGCTTCAATGGTCGAATCAGGTGTCTGGCCTCTGGCTGTCAGAGTTTAAAAATAAGAATGTAAACACGGCTGGAAGGAACCCACTACCTTTATTAGCGACCCTGAAGATAAATGACTCAGTATGCTTGTTTGTTTTTCCTGGAGTTAAGATCAAAAAGTTCAACCCACACAACTTCCTGAACCACCCTGGTCTCAGATTCCTAACTAATCAATGGTTATCACACACCCTGGACATGACAGGCTGGATCCTGCTGATGTATTTTCAGATCGATGACTCAGAAAGGGTCTGTGTCTGAGAAACTATGGGACTTGCCTCTTCTCAGCTCCCAGGATGGTCCCAACTAAAGATGGAATGATGATGGAAAGACCTCATTTGTTTTATTTTTATTTTTGGTTAAGGGATTGAAGCCACGGGCGCTTAACCACTAAGCTCTATCTCCAGCTCTTTTTATTTATTTATTTTTTTTTGAGACAGGGCATCACTGAGTTGCTGAGGCTGGCCTTGAACTTTCTATCCTCCTGCCTCAGCCTCCTGAGCCCCTGGGATAACAGGTGTGTGCCACTACGCCGAGTGAAAGACTTCATCTATGCTGATGCTGTGAAATTTTCTGGAAAAACATTTTTTCTAAAAAGGTTGAATATTTCTTTTTGAAAAGAGGAACTGAAACATGGAAATCTACTGGGAACACTTTTGTTTAGGAGAACTCTGAAAATAAGCTAATTCACTCTGGGAAATCCCCAGGTTCCCTTCACAGATCTCTCTGCACAGAACCTAACAGAGCAATAATTTGACTCCTTCTCTTCTCATGGACAGGTTTATCTGAAAAGCCCTCTCATCTCTAAATACAGATTTCTGCTTACTGGATAGTTTCTAAATGAAGTTTCAGGATTACAACAGGTCCTTCCACATTAAATATGTCTGGTGGGAGCCCCACCTCATTTTTGAAGGTTTCTTTCCAGGGCAATGAATGAAGTCAGTCCACTTACAACACAGCATCATGTGAGAAAAGAGGTGTGACAGCTACCACCCCCAACTTGCATAACAACATTGCAGACCTGATGGAACTGTCCAACACTGGGACCAGCCGGGAGCAGATGGAGGGAGGGTGCCCTCTGTATATTCATATACATCCCTGGAAGCTCAAGTGCTACCTTCTCCCCACCCCCTCTCTCTATCAGGGATGAGAAAGTCAAAACCTGGTTGAGTTATCCACACCTCTCATGGCCCCTCCAATGACTGCCCTTCCTATCCTGAAAACAAGATCCTCAATTCGTGCTGTGAGTTCAGCACAGGAGAGATTTGGGTCAAGTCATTTAGGAGGAAAAGAATTAAGTGTTCTCCCGAAAATCATTGCAGTCTCAATGCTAAGAATAAAAGGTAAACTGAGTTCAAAGGGGACAGGCCCTAAACTCTGATTTAGAAGAGAACCTGAGGTCAGCCCGTGACAGGGTAGAGGAAGGAATGACGGTTTTCTGAGTTTATGTGGCTGACCCCAAACCAGCTCATTAGTGGCAAGTTGGAGACTGCAGCCTGCTTCCCCATACTCCTGGCCTGGGGCTCTTTCCACTAGAACACTGTTGCCAATGTTATTAGAAACACAAAGAACGCAGGAGAGAACAGGCTAAATGTCAAGGCTGCCCTACCATCCTGCCAGCGTCCTCTCTAATTATGGTGATGGTAATGATGGTAAGAGAATGCTGTGCTCACGTTTTTCTCACACATAGTGAATCTGAAGCCCCTGAAGGGGAAGCAGCGGGGGCAATTTTCCATCAGTGAGCATCAGGGCCGCCTCTCCAGGCCTAGAAACTGGAGCATCACCAGCCAGGCTGCTGGTGTTCAGGCATGGTGTCCTCCAATCCCAAGTGCACACATCCAAACTGGCTCAGGGCAAAGCCTCCCCCACAAGCACCAGAATGTTTGGCCAGTCAGAGTTCTGGACACTAAAAAAAAATTAAACCAAAAAACTACTTTTTATTTGTCTCAAGTTTCTGTAGTCAGAGAAAGGAGACACCTGTTAAAATAATTACATCTAGAAAAATGTATAAATCTTATCTTTTTGCATTATAATTGACCGGTTCTTCAAAAGTGATTGATTGAGCCAGGCACAGTAGCATTCATCTGTAATCCCAGCTACTCAGGAGCCTGAGGCAGAAGGATCACAAATTTGAGACTAGCCTGGGCAATCTGGCAAGACCCTGAATTAAAATAAAATTTAGAAAGGGTTGGGAAAGTAGTTCAGCACTTGCCTAGTATTTGCGAGGTTCTGGGTTCAATCTCCTATACTACAAAAAATTATTTTTAAAAACTGATTGACTATTTCATTTAAATGGGAATAAGAAAAATAAAAATAAATGCAATCCCCCCCCCAAACACACACCATAATTCTATAAATGGGACTCCAGAGAATTAACTACAAATAGTTCTAGGTCATGTTCTTACAAAGTTAAAGAAATGTGATCATTTCAATTGGCCTGTATGAGCACAAAAAAGCACAGAAGTAAAGGCACTCGAACATTTTACACAAGTGACATTGATGCTAGGAAGTCCCAAAGGATCACAGAACAAGGATGGCTCTAAGTCCTCATCTTCAGCTCAGGTTGATGCAGTTTCTTTCAGCCAGATATCACTAGGAGCCACCTGCAACCGAGTCAGAGATGTGAAGAAGGGGTACAAGTTCCAGTCTGGGCTCCAGGATGCTTTGTGTGACCCCAGTTCTGGCCATGGATGCTGGGGTCCCCTCTCTGGGAATCCAGGTACTCCCCTGCCAGACAGAGAATTGGGCTGGGAACCCAGGGTCCCTTCTAGTAATTCCATGCTTTAACTCCTAAACAAATGGAGCACGTGGTGGGTTGTCCTGAGTGAGTGACAATCAGAAGAGAATAAAGAAGAAACACTAACCCTCCCAAAGTGCATGGGTTAAAAGACTCTCTATTGCTCATCCCCAGTAAGCACATCACTTCTGAACAAAGGCTGCCTCCCTACTACCTTCTTTCTCCTGTCTAGGTGGAACCCAAACTTTCCTCCCTGCCGCACATCCCCCACTGCCAGGCAGGAGCAATACCTCATTTTCTTTCTCTTCCGGGCACCAGCAGCCAGAGGAGAAGAAAGCTGGAACTAAAGATGGCGGGGCTGTTTCTGAGATATCAACTCATGCCACAAAACACGAACCACCATCTGGCTGGTAGCTGACACATTGTCCCCCTGGCCTGGAACAAATCCAGCTACCTTAGACTACCACATCCTGTCCCCCATGGTGACGACACCCTAACAAACTTGATTTGCACCTCACTGGGCAGCACCAGAAAGCAATTGCCCAATAAGTTACGTTTTATAATACCACTTCAGTTTCCTAGAAAAGAGATGATGATTTCTTTTTCATCTTTCAATATGTAGCCAAGCTTTAAGAGAAGTCACAAAGAAAGAAAACTAAGTCATTCCTTTTTAAAAAGAAGTAAAGATTTTATTATTTTTAATTATGTAATCGATGTAAGTGTTCTTATTGGTAAAAGATCCAAATACAGTTGTTCATGGTTTTGATATGAGATGTCCCGTGTTATTGTAGGAATATTTGAAGGAGAAATGATTTAATTGTGAGAACTGTAACCTAATTAGCCCCTAGTTTGAATGGACTGAGTGGTAACTGTAGGCAGGTGGGGTGTGGCTGGAGAAGGGTCACTGGGGACACATCCTGGAATGATTAGAAAGATATATAATTTCCCCCACTCCCCCTTCTCTCTCTCTCTCTCTCTCTCTCTCTTTCTCTCTCTCTCTCTCTCTCTCTCCTTCCTGACTGAACCCCTCTGACCTGAGCAGCTTTCCTTCATTGATTGGGCCCTTCCACCATGATGTTCTGCCTTACCTTGGGCCCAGAGCAATTGAGTTAGCCATACATGGACTGAACCCTCTGAAACAATTAACCTGAAATAAAATTTTCTTCCTGTAAGTTGTTCTTGTCAGGTATTTTAGTCACACTGACACAAAAGCTAACTAAAACAGAAATATACAGAGTAGACCATAAAGTTCCTACTTTATCACCCCCCCCACACACACACATTCTGCAAAACTAATTTACCTCTATTAACAGTATGATATGTGTCCTTCTAGTCTTTTCTATGCATTGGTACACACACACAGCCAGAGAGATATGGATGTATCATACTATATAACAATATCTATTAGACATTTTTCAAATCTGTACATATGTTTATTTCATTGTTTTGAACTATTACAGTTTTCCATAGCACAACCATACCAAAATTGTTTTTGACTAATTCTATATTGATGACCCCATATGAGATGTTTCAGATATATTTATAATCATATGTATATTACATATCGTTCCTTTATGTAAGACATTTCAGTCCTTTCTGAATTTGTACTCATTGTACATAACTTTCCACACAAGACTTTGTCTGTAGGTATGACTCAGGACAGATTTCTAGAAGCTAAGTCAATAGATCAAAATAGAACAAGATTTTCATGTTTAATTATCCAGTTACCCATCAGAAAGTATGCTCTGTACACAATGTATACAATGTACACACTACATTGTATCACTACACATTGTATCAGGGGTATCACTAGTTCCCCCAACTGTGTACAATGTCATGTGTTTTGTACAGTTAAAATAAATTGAATTTAAAACAGTCTACACCATTGTTCATCACAAGCTACATTTTAAAAAATTGCAAAGGAAACTTACAATGGAGCTGGAGTTGTGGTGGAGCGCTTGCCTGGCATGTGTGAAGTCCTGGGTTCGATCCTCAGCACATATAAATAAATAAAATAAAAGATTAACAACAACAACAACAACAACAAATATATATATATATATAGAAAGTCATGAGTTAGAAGCCCCAAACCCGAAGTATGTCTCACAGATACACCAGGAGAACAACTTAAACCAAAGAGTCCTATTTCTCTCAGCCATGCTCAGGGATACAACTTCACGGGCGTATGGTGGACTGAAAGTCTGGGCTCCGTAGTTTGACAGACCCAGATCTGAATCTGTCTGACAACCTGACACTCTCCCCATAACATCTCTTCCATTCTGTTCATCATCTCAGCATCCTCTGCACATATCCCCAGTCTCCTGGATGCACCTCTTTCTGACTTTGTCAGCAAATCCATCTTTCCCACACATCAGCTCTTGCAGGGTTTCCTCCAATGCCTGAAGGGGAAAGTTTGCCTTCTGTCTGGAATGTAGGATATTGTAACAGACCTTTGCACCCATCACCATGACAACTGGAAGAGGAAAACTGGATAAACAAACACATATCTCCTAAAAGTCACTGGGAGTCAGGTGTGGTGGTACTCACCTGTAATCCCAGCAACTTGGAGACTGAGGCAGGAGGATCACAAGTTGGGGGCCAGCCTCAGCAATTTAGCAAAACCCTGTCTCAAAATAAAAAAATGAAAAGTGCTGGGGATGTAGCTCAGTGGTAGAGCACCCCTGGGTTCAATCCCCAGTGTGCCCCCCCGCCAAAAAAAGGCCACAGAAGGGCCTATAGATTCAAAGAACTCCAGAAAGAGAGAGACCCTTACCCAGTAGATTGAGGTGGTCACTACTCCAGAGGTCATAACTAAGTCAGGATGGATGTGGATGGTCTGCCACAGACTGAGGGAGAAGCAGAACTTTGCCAAGATTAACTGAAGCAAAATATATAAATCTAGTGCTTTCTACCCACCCTTCTCTCTGCCCTCTGAACATTCAAGGTTTATTTTACATTGTTTTCAATTTATGAGATCTTAGAGTAGGAAAAGCTATTTTAGGTTATTCTGGTTCAATGATTCTTAACTTTGCCATATGTTAGAATCAGCTTGGGAACTTTTTAAATGCCCATGGGAACAGGGGCAAGGGGGCAAGGTTATGGTTTAGATGTGAGGTGTCCCCCAAAAGTTCATGTGTGAGACAGTGCAAGAAAGCTTAGAGATGAAATGATTGGGTTATAAGAGCTCTAACCTAATCATGGCATTAATCCACTGATAGGGATTAACTGGGTGGTGACTGTAAGCAGGTAGAGTGTGGGTGGAGGAGGTGGGTCACTGGGGTGTGCCTTGGGGTATATATTTTGTCCTTGGAAAGTGGAGATGCCTCTCTCTCTCTCCCTCCCTCCCTCCCTCCCTCCCTCCCTCTCCCTCCCTCCCTCCTTCCCCGCTCTCTCTCTCCTGGTGCCATGTCCTGAACATCTTTCCTCTTCCATACCTTTCCATCATGGTGTCCTACCTCACCTTGGACTCAGAACAATGCAGTCGGCCATTTGTGGACTGAGACCTCTGAAACTGTGAGCCCCAAATAAACCTTTCCTTCTCCAAAATTGTTCTTGTCAGATCTTTTGGTCACAGTGATGAAAAAGCTGATTAAAACAGGCATCCAGACCAATTCAAACAATCTGTTTGGAAGGCCACAAGTTGACTGGGTAAGCAGTGACATTAAGAAGCACTGGTTGGAGCCGGGTGTGGTGGTGCATGCCTGTAATCCAAGCGACTCGGGACGCTGAGTCAGGAGGATCGCGAGTTCAAAGCCAGCCTCAGCAACTTAGTGAGGTCCTAAGCAACTCAGTGAGACCCTGTCTCTAAATCAAATACAAAATAGGGCTGGGGATGTGGCTCAATGGTGGAGCGCCCCTGGGTTCAATCCCCAGTACCAAAAAAAAAAAAAAGAAGCACTGGTTGGGCTGGGGATATGGCTCAGTTGGTAGAGTACCTGCCTGGGATGCCCAAAGCTCTGGGTTCAATCCCTAGAACCACCTAAAAAAAAAAGAAAAAAAAAAAAAGAAGCCCTGGTTTAGTTCACCTGACCCATACCATCCCTTATATTTTACATGTTAAACTTTAGATTATACCTTTCCATTCCAAACTTCCAGGTTGCCTTCATCTTTTCCACAGCACCCGACATAGCGTTTTACCTGAGGCAGGTGTCCAGTGCAAGTTCGTGAGGGTGATTGGTTCAGCCACTCCCAGGGGAACTAGTCTCCAGGAACTCAGCACCAGGGACAGAACACATTTTTTTTAAACCACAAATTTAATACTGAAAAAAAAAGAAGAAGAAGAAGCCAGGCGCAGTGGCACACGCCTGTAATCCCAGCACTTGGGAGGCTGAGACAGGAGGATCACAAGTTCAAAGCCAGCCTCAGCAACTTAGCGAGGCCCTAAGGAACTCAGTGAGACCCTGTCTCTAAATAAAAAAATACAAAATAGGGCTGGGGTTGTGGCTCAATGGTGGAGTGCCCCTGGGTTCAATACCCAGTACCAAAAAAAAAAAAAAAGAAGAAGAAGAAGGAGAATGACATTTCCAAGCCAGAAAAATTAATGCCTATACTTTTATAATGACCCAGAAGAACTAGAAGTGAATAATTTCCAGGGAAATCACATCAATAAAAATAAAAGGTCAGGTGTAGGAGTACCTGAGAATACAGAGCTCAGGCGTTTTCTCTTCCCTTAATTGGTCCGATCATGAGCCTAGCAAGAGCATGCTCGGGAGTGTGGCACGGGGGTGTTAACAGCTGTTGGCAATTGTAATTGGTGAATGTCTGCTATATAAGCCTGCTTGTTCTGCATTAAACCGAGCCTGGTCTTCAGAACTTGAGCTCCCGGCGTGGTGTTAGCACCTTCACACTCACCCTCCTCACCCTGCTCCTGTTCCACTTTACAATATTTTGGCGCCCGAATGTGGGGCCCCTGCGAGAGGGTAAGGTAAGCCTAAGCCAGGTGAGTGGTCTGCACTCATCTTCCTCACTCCAGCAGAGGGTGAGGTAATCCCGGGTGAGTGACCTGCCCAACATAAACTACAAGGGTAATTCACCCTCAGCTTTGCGGACAAGCCAAGTGGCCGGCCTGCAGGCCTTGCTGTGCAGTAGGCAAATAAAGGTAGATGATAAAGAGCTTAGTCACATTTGGGAACTAGTAATAAGTCTTTGCCCATGGATGAATTCTGATAGTATATGGTACGCTGAATGCTGGCGACAAGTATTACGGCGGGCACAAAAATGGGAAGCACAAACGGGGGACCAACCTCCGTGTACTTTCTACCCAGTGATATCAGCCCTTCTGCGTTGCTTGCAGGGGATTGGATCACCTCCCTCCCATGGGAGAGGGACGCCCCTGGGCCTTGGCTGCCCAGCTGGAGGACACGTCTCTTGAAAAAGAAGGGGTCCAAAAATATAAAGGAACAGAAACTGCACCACAACATGGCGTCAGTAAAGAGCAGGAGGAGGAGGCTGCGGCCTCACAGGAGGAAGTGAAGCGCTCGGCCTTTGTGCCTACACCACAGGGGCAACTGCTCCCCTGCTGACATACATCCCTCCTTGCCACCTTATCAGAGCATAGAATTCTCAAATCCCGTAGCAGAGTCGCCCCCCTCTCCATGGCTGGAGGCCTGTGGGATCCTCTGCCAACAATGGGATAAAAATTTTGGCTACAAAGGAACAGTGTTCCAAACAACGTCCCAAAACCCCCCACAAGTTTTTCCTGTTAATGTTAATCCAACACCCGCCAGACCTACGTCTGGGAGTTTCCACAGCAGCCCCTAAGGTCCTCCCTCCCTCTAAATGTCCTAAATTCAAAAAGGGATTTCACTGGGCCAAAGATTGTAAATCCAAATTTGATGCTGATGGAAAGCCTTTAAACTCCCAACGGGGCGCCCTCCAGCCCCAGTAAGGAGGGATCATCTACCTAAAGTTCATTGGACCACCCCTGTGCTAGCCCAACAGCCGACGCTATGTCTTTAGGTCAATGGCAAATTATTCAAAGGAATGATAGATTCCGGAGCAGAAGTGACACTATTAAGGGCAGAGGAAATCCCATAGGACTGGAAAACCATTGCGGGTCCTAACGTGCAAGGGGTAGGAGGACTCCCCCATGCCATGTTGTGGTGCAGTTTCCGTTCCTTTATCTTTTTGGACCCCTTCTTTTTCAAGAGACGTGTCCTCCAGCTGGGCAGCCAAGGCCCAGGGGGGTCCCTCTCCCACGGGAGGGAGGTGATCCAACCCCCTGCAATTTGGCATGAGTTTGGCATGAGTTACATACATTAAAGCATCTTTCCCCAAGTTAACTATTGAACAATGTAAACATCTATCAAGAGAGTGTGTTAAATGTGCCCCCTACTGCCTTTAGGGCCTTTATAAGCCCCGGGAGTAAACCCTCAGGGTCTTCTCTCTAATGCCTTATGGCAAATGGATGTTACCCACTTTCCACCCTTTGGGAAACTCAAATATCTACATGTAATTATAGATACTTAGGATATACCATGCTATTTCATTATCAGGGAAAAAGGCTAAACATGTCATACAAGCTGTTATGAGTGCTATTATGATTTTAGGAGTACCTTGGAAAATAAAAACAGACAATGGTCCTGCATACATTTCTAAACAATTCTCAGACTGGTGCCAATCCTGGCACATTCAACACAGTACAGGCTTACCCTATAATCCCACTGGACAAGCAATCATTGAAAGAGCTCATAAAGAACTTAAAAGTCAACTTTTAAAAGAAAAGGGGGAAACTATGGATCCCCTTCAAAAAACACCATCATATGTTATGAATAAAGTTCTTTTCATTTTAAATTTTTTGACTTTTGACAAAAATGGACTTACTCCTGCTATGAAGCATTGGACACCCTATAACAAATTTACAGAGGTGCCATTGGTGCGTTGGAGAGACCCACTTACCCTCACTTGGAAAGGCCCCCATCCCCTCTTGTGTTTTTCCACAGGATTCATCAATGCCTATTTGGGTGCCTGCGAAGAATATCCAAATGTTCCTCAGAAGTGGTCCCCTCAACACCCTCGAGGACTCCAAGAGGGTCCCAGTCATACCCACCAGTAGCTCAAATAAGGAGACACAACCATCTAAACGGATGTCTTGACGACGGCACGGTCCTAGATGGGGCAATACCCCCTTTTATCAATTAAAAGAGCTTTTAATCATGCTCAAACTCTCATTCCTCCTGGGGAACAAACAATCCAGCTATGCTCAAATGTGGTTTTGTTGTTTGTGGGCCCTGCTCTAAAAAGAGAATTCTTCCCAGCCAGTCCTCTAACTTGCAATGAAAATGCTGACTTTTCTCCTGATTCTGGTACAAGAAAGTATTTTTTCTCCCCAATATCAAAGGTTATATGTTTTTTGCCTTTTCTCACAAAATGTTGCAAGTCTTCCTTACAGGTTCAAATCGACAGTTCGAGCATATCTGTGGCCGTTTGTGAGCACGGAGCCCCAGCACACCCGCCTGCAGGACAGAAGCCCTGTGTGCTTAGAGGCTCGACCATACCAGCATGCCTCCTCCAGACAAGCAAGAAAGACCAAAAGGACTAATAAAACTCCCAGACCTACCCCCTCTTACATTAATATGTCATCATTGGAACATTGCTGATAATGGCTGGTAGTCAATGACAGGTAAGATCCCCAGAGGGGACAACCTAAGACAGGCACAGCCATTGCAACATTGTACAATCTAGGCAAGGGTGACCAATGGCTGGTAGTCAATGACAGGTAAGATCCCCAGAGGGGACAACCTAAGACAGGCACAGTCGCAATCCCCTTTTGCCTCCATGAGGACTGGCCACCCCATGGTGGCATGCTGTCACTCCTGGCCAGAGGACATATGCCTGCACAAATAAAAGAAAAGGGGGAATTGTAGGATTACCTGAGGACACAGAGCTCAGGCGTTTTCTCTTCCCTTAATTGGTCTGATCACAAGCCTAGCACGAGCATGATCAGGAGCTTGGCACGGGGTGTTAACAGCTGTTGGCAATTTGTAATTAGTGAATGTCTGCTATATAAGCCTGTTTGTTCCTCATTAAACCCAGCCTGGTCTTCAGAACTCGAGCTCCCGGCGTGGTGCTAGCGCCGTTGCACCCGTCCTCCTTACCCCCACAGGCCACTCCTGTTCCACTTTACAACAGTCAGGGACTGGGGTTGTGACTCAGTGGTAGTGCGCTCACCTAGCACACATGACGCCCTGGGTTCGATGCTCAGCACCGCATAAAAATAAATAAAATGAAGGCATTGTGTCCACCTACAACTATTACAACACCTTTAAGAAAATAAAAGGTCAGTTTTCCCATCTTGTGACCCTTTGCTCCCTTGGGTTCTCTGCCTTTCTGGAGATTCACAGATTTTTCTCTAATCAAATTGGATCCAGCAAAACAATAAAGACATTGGCTTCGTGCTCACCTGGTAACTGGAGTTGCCTGGTTTATTCTCCATTCTCCCTGCGATCACTTGTGTGATGAGGAGCAAGTCTAACCTCTGAGCCTGGGTTTTCTCATGCACTATATAGAACGGCAGGAGCTCAGGGCAGGTTGAATGCAAGGCTGTTAGATTAAAATGCCCTGGGGACATTCAGGTGCTATTCTTGCTTATTCTTTGGGAACCTTCTTGCATTCCCTGGTGAGAAAACCAAGTTAAGTTCATAAAGTTTCCCCCAACTAGAGAGGGCTTCTTAGGAGGGGATCCAGAAGACGTCACAGCGGCAAATGGCAACAGAGGTCTGGAGTGTCCAGGGAAAGGAAAGTGGGGCTTTTGTCTTGCTGCAGAGGGAGCTGAACTCTTGAACCAACAGCATGTGTTTTCCTTTGTTTTGCCCTGGCCTGGACTAGCCAAAAAAGCAGTGGGCGGATGGATGTCGCTGCCGATTTCCTCCCTATTGTTTTGACAGACCTACATTCTAGAGGGCTAATTGTTGGCGTCCTTGTCTTTCTTCCCCACAAGAAGAGGGCTTTGTTCAGGAATTAAATCAGGCTGTCTGAGAGGCAAAGCCTTTCCATTTCAGATCAAGATTTGGCTCCAGAAATAGAAGAAATATTGCCTCTTTTTCATTTAGCTGACACCACTTCCTCCCTCCTGTTTAGCTGAACTCAAGTTTTCACCCAACAGAAATACTAGCCCCACCATGATGAATATCAACATCCAAGTACCAGGAGGTAAGACCTCTGCCAGCAAAGCAGAGAATGAAGACAGCTGTTTTAGACACCTTGCTTCTACTTCCAGGGACTGAATCAAGCCAAGGTCTAGCTCCATAAGGGCCTTAGCCCTCCACCTCACTTGGTGACTTGTGGCATTTCCAGGACTGTGCAACCAGAGGAACAGGGAAGGGAAGTGACCTAGTCTCTGGGTTTCGTGTGGGAGCTGCTGCCATTCCAGGAGGCTTCTTTGGCAAAACTGGCATTTTTCCCTGATGTTCTAGAGCCTATCTAAATCAATTGTTCTGGGATTAAAGGATTGTGTTTTGTGGTTTTGATTTGAATGTAAATTGCTTCAGTCTTTTCTTTAGGAAAAATTGCCAACATTTGCTCAAGCAAGTTGCAGGGCAAATTCATTGCTTCAACAGGAGACTCTAAGGGTCTAGCAGGTAGACGACACCACCAAAGAGCAGCCCAGAATGGAGGCCGAAGGGATAGCACAGACCCTCTGTGAGAAGCAGGGAGAAGAGTGGGCTTACAGAAGGAAGAAGGAACTTGGCCTCAGGTAGTAGCCGCTGCTGTATTTGGCAGTTTAGAGCTTTATTTTCTAAGTGCAGCAACAAGCTTCTGACACATCCTGGGGCACTGTCACTAGGGAAGTAAATCACTATAAAGAAAGAGATCAAGAGTTGTTTCAATCCCTGCTGCCATGACACCCAAGGTCACCTTTGCTCTGTGAGCCTCTGTTTCTCATCTGCGAAGCAGGAGAGTTGAGCTAGGATCTTGAAGGTCTCTGTTCTAGCAATGTTATGGCTTGGATGTGAGGTGTCTCCCAAAAGCTCTCGTGTGAGACAGTGCAAGAAGGTTCAGAGGAGAAAGGATTGGGTTTTGAGAGTCTTACCCTATCAGTGAATTAATCCCTGATGGGATTAACTGAGTGGTAACAGGAGGCTGATTGGGTGTGGCTGGAGGAAGTGGTTAATTGGGGGCATGGCTATGGGGCATATATTTGTATCTGATCAATAGAGTCTCTGCTTTCTGATCACCATGATGTGAGCGGCTTCCCCCTCCACCTTCTCCCGCCATGATGTTTAACCTCACCTCAGGCCCTGAGGAATGGAGTCAGCCTTCTATGGACTAAGACCTCTGAAACTGTGAGCCCTCAAATAAACTCTTCCTCCTCTATAATTGTGCTGGTCACATCATTTAGTCACAGCAGTGAAAAAGCTAACTAAAACAAGCAATCTGGGGTTCTGAGACTCAATAGCTCATATTATAATGAGTTCATGCTTCTCTTTGATAGGAACTGATGTGTTCTCTCACTCATCTCTTGTAAAAGCTCCTCCTAGCATTGAGTACATTCTTGGACAATAATAGAAACTTCATAAACTCTGAATGAGTGAACAAACCTTTACTCAGTTTTTCTCACTTGTATATGGCACCATCTGTGAGTGACAGCATCTCTACTAGTCCAACATCCTCTGTCCTCAACTGCCCTTTCAGTTTCTGATTCTACCCTACTCTTTTATGAGCCACTGATTTAAAAGGCTAAGAACTACCTGTCCAGATATAACCTGCTTGCAGTTGAACCAATTTACTCCTGTCTGAGAAAGTTCAGATCCTTGACTGGGCTGGGGGATGCTTTAGGGTCACCTGACCCAGAGCACCTGCTGAAGACAGCTTTTCCTGGGTCCTGTGCCCACATTCTCAGGCCTGGTCCAAACTGGAAAAAGGTTCCTATTTCTCCAAGTGACTGAGCCATCAAATTGGTCCAGAATGACCAGGGTGTCTGCAGGAATTCCCTTTCCCTCTGACAGAAGCCATATTCCTGTGACCCATGGGAGAGGGTGGAGAATAGAGAGTTCAGTCTGCACTGAATGTTCTTCACTTGGAGCTCCCAGTGTGGGGCATGTTTTTAGTCCTGGCAAGTGAGTTAACGTCTGCTCTGCATTGGACACCTGGGGTCCACAAAGGCACAAAAAGTTGAATGAAGCCACCTTCTCCCCTCAGTGAGCTGGGGGAAGTAGCTAGAAAGCCCCAGAAGTTACAGAATGACAGAATAATCATTTCTCTCACACCTTCTTCCCTACTCCATTTGAGATTTGCCAAGTAAATTAGAGGAAAAAAGAAAAGAAAAAAAGTCCCAGCAGAAAACAGCCTTGGTCCCTAGGGTGAGCCAGGAAGGAAATAGCTGGTTCCAGTGGATGGGATTCCAGGGAGGGCACCCAGAGGCCAGCCTGGTCAAGGCTTGGCCCTGTTCCCTTCAGAGGTAAGAGGGTGTCTCTGCAGCTATCTCAATGGGACTACTCCTTCCTCTTCCTCTCTCTAAACTTGTCATTCCTGATTAACTTCATCAATGGTGCATTCTGGGATTTAATTACAATGTAAAGAAGTCTTGGAGTTTCCCTCAAACCCTGGAGTTGGATGAAAAGATTCTGGAGTCATTGTCCCAGGACCAGCTGCCTGGAGCCAGCAGCTGCTCCATCTCCAACCATTACAGTGTGGTTTCTGGAGAGGTCTCTTTTTGGTTTCCCTTTTAATGAGACGTCTCTGAGACACTTGCTTTCTTCAGGCAGCTCTCTTGGTCATCTCGGAACTCTAAGGTCCTGAAAGTTTGCAGTAAATCCATTAGACCCTTGGCCAATAACTGTGCTGCCAAGCCTTCAAATATTTTCTATTTCTAACTCTTGGAACAAGGACTTGCATATACCAGGCATTCAAGAGACTTATTGTGGGGACAATGTCCCCCTGTCAAATTGTAGAAGTCTCACAGAAATAATTAAAACAAGTCCCTCCAGACTGGCCAGTCACTGAATCTGCTATATTTAAAAAAAAAAAAAACTATTCTAAGACATTATGATGAGAACACTTTCATCCCACAGAACTACCCAAACACTTGAGAGAAATCGGCCATAATAACTAAGGCACACCAGGGAAGTGGGAGGGAAGGTGCTCGCTGCTTATCTCTGGATCAGGGAGGAAAATGAGGCAACTCAGTACAGGAGTACTGAGGGAGCAACAGTGTGCCCTGGCCAGGCCTGTCCCCAACAGAAAAACTGCTAAATATTCAGAATGGCGGGAGGTGAGATGGACATGGAAATCACAGAATTCAGATGGGTTCAGATATGTAAGAATTCATCTACCAAGGAATATCCATGAGCCACAGCGATATGAATAAGTGACTGAACAGTAAATAAATAGAAAGAAGAGAGACAAGTTTCCCTTACTGAGAAAATGTCAAGGAGCCCAAGGAGGTACCACAATGCAACGTTGCCTTCAGGACTAGGCCCTGAACCAAAATGGCCTTAGTGGGAAAGTTGGTGAAACCTGGAAAAAGTCTACACTTTTTTGTTTTATAGTAATAGTAACTCCTACTTTTGATAAGTGCACCACATTTTTATAAGACTTTAGGGGAAACTGGCAGGAGGGTATATGGGGGTCTCTTTTACCATATTTGCAACTTCTGGAAAGTTAAAATTATTTCAAAATAAAAAATGTTTCAAAAACCATCTAGTCTCCTGCATATAAGAAATCTAGGAAGCTAACTTGCAAATGTCCAGAATCCTAGCACCAGGAACACATATTGTTTCTGTAGTTATGTGGACTTAAGTCCAATAGTGAGGAAACACGTGACCCCCAGAACCCAGGTATCCTAACCATCTAGTCCTGGGTAAGTCTACACAAACACTGAGTGCATGAAATCAGTGATGATAATGTGCAGTTTTTAAAATATTGTTTTTAAAAGAAAAAACAAATTCAAGAATAGCAGGGGATGTAGTCTCACTCGTCACTGTCCTGCAGGCCTGCTGCTTGGGGTCAGGCACCCAGGGCCAAGGAAATCCAGTAATCAAAATTGACTCCAGAAGAGAGAAATTAACAAACCAGTAACAATGGAAGAAATTGACAAAGTTGACAAAAAGCTATCAGCTTCCATGCCACCAGGCTCAGCTAGTGTGACAGGTTAAGAAAAAAAAAAGAAAAAAAAAAACAAGTTGGTGAAATGAAGTATTACTTGTGTGGCTGCTGTGCAACTTTCAACATGTAGCTAGCTCATTTCCCATTCAGAAGATCCTTTTTCAGCAGTAACTCTATGGAATCAAAATCAGTAACATAGTACTTCAGTTGAGGAAGGATGGATTTTGAAACTTTTATCACTTCCCCATTAATGCAGAAAACTACCACCCTGGTGCTTATGTTTGGTCTGTCTGAGGATTTGTCGTGCCTTCTCCAAAAGCACAACAGTGCCCTAGAATTTGCAACTCATGGCATGGCGGCAGTATTTGTAGGGACAACACAAGCCATTTTCACTCCACTGGAATGAGTTCAGACAGCTGCAAGACCACAAGCATTTTGACAAAGTTACAAACACTTATCAGGTTTTCAGAGCTATAATGCCATGAAATTGGAGAGTATTATCTAAGTTTGATGCCCATTCTTTTTCCTAATGGATTCAGCAATATCTTTTTTTTTTTAACTTCAAGTTCCCATTGAGGAGCATCTGCTTGCTGCAGTGACTCAACAATGCTCATTTGGTCAATGACTTTATCATTAGCAGGAGAAACAAAAGACATTGATCAGGTTTAATGTGTTAAAAGGTCTTTACATTGTGTGAAGAAGGAAATTATAAAATGTATCAAAAAAAATTAATGGAAATATATACTATGTTCATGGATCATAAGATTCAAAAGAATAACTATGTCAACTGTTTTCTATAATGAACAATAGCTTCAGTCTTGTCATTTCAGAATGAGGAAAAGATGGATGTTTCAAAGATGTGCTGAAACACCTGATTGCCTATAAGGAAAAAGTAAAATTAGACTTCCATAAAGCATTATTCACAAAAATCAATTCTTGCCATATTAGAAACCTAAATGCAGAAGGCAAAACTGCAAAACTATTAGATGAAACTGTATTAGAGTATTCTGATGACCTTGAGGTATAAAAAGATTAGATATATATATTTTAAAAAGAAAACCATAAAGGGAAAAAGTGATAAATTTAAGCACATTGAATAAAGAACTCTGTCCATAAAAAATTGCATCAAGCTAGAAAGTCAAGCCACTTACTCTGTGGTAGAAAGAATTATAAGAAGATCCCTAAAATTCCTTCCCCTGTGTATATTTCCTGCTTAATCCCCTCTCCAGACCTAGGAATATCACAGGATAGTCACCTCTTTGATTAGGTTAAATGTATGGCAAAGTTAGTGACACAATCACTCCCATGATTATCCTACATTATATAATTTCTCTTTCAGCTGCAGATAGTCTGCCAAGAGTCTACCATAGTAGTCTGGAAAAAGATACTTCTGAGGGCTTTTGATAAGTACTATATGCAGTCATGTTGTAAGAGAGCAATGTTGTTAGGACCTGAGTGCAGTATCTAGGAGCTGAAAGTGACCCTCAGTCAACAGGCAACAAGAAAAACAGGACTTCAGTCCTACAACCACAAGGAATTGAATTTTTCCACCAATGCAAAGAACTTGGAAGAGGCACTAAGATCCAGATAAGAACACATTCCAGATGACTTTAGTTTTCTGAGA
Organism: Glaucomys volans; assembly: GCA_020662805.1. Classification (NCBI taxonomy): domain Eukaryota; kingdom Metazoa; phylum Chordata; class Mammalia; order Rodentia; family Sciuridae; genus Glaucomys; species Glaucomys volans. The sequence continues at coordinate 23,095 of JAJEJO010000452.1, read as the reverse complement.
GTCTGAGCAAAAAAAAAAAAAAAAAAAAAAAACTCAGTTATAACATGTCTGGCCTTCTGACCCACAGAAACTGGAAGATTATCACATGATGTTTTAAGTTGCTAAGTTTATGGAAATGTGTTATGTAGCAATAAATAACTAATACATACTATCATAGATAGATTATAGACCTAAATGTAAAGCCTAAAACTGAAACTTCTACATGAAAACATAGAAGTCTTTGTGACCCTGAGTGAGGTGTTTATTAGCTACAATACTAAAAGCATGATCCATGAAAAAAATTGATAAATTAAATGTCATCAAAAATAAGGACTTCTGCTTTTTGAAAGACAGTGTTAAGAAAACAAAAAAAAAAAGTTGTTGACCAAAAGAAAATGCTTACAAATCATAGATCTGGTGAGGAACTTCTGTCCAGAACAAATAAGGAACCCTCAAAACTCACTAATAAGAAAACAAATAACCAATTTTTTTAAATGGGCAAAAGCTTTGAATAGACAGTTCACAGATGGATGGCAATAAGCATATGAAACAATACTCAACATCATTAACTATCATAAGACAGTGATTAAAACCACAACAAGATACCAGCAGACCTCCTAGAGGGAATGGAGACATTGGCAGTAGAAACTGCACTTTGAAGCATATTGTAAATACCCCATACGAAAGGTATTCGTGGACTACATTGCATGAGAATACTAAAAATGATCCATTGAAAAGAAAAATACCATCTTAACAGAAATCATTTAAGATTTGTGTTACAAACAAGATAAATTACTGTATCATTCCTTGTATATTTTGTAATCATTCAATATAGTGTGTACATAAAATTTTAAATTACTTACGTATTTCTATAAAGATGTATTTCCGGGCTGGGGATATAGCTCAGTTGGTAGAGTGCCTGCCTTGCAAGCACAAGGCCCTGGGTTCAATCCTCAGCACCACAATACATCTTTATATAAATAAATAAGATGTATTTCCTTAGTAAACGTGGGTGTAAGTGCATCAATCTTAATTTCTGGCTTTCGGAAATGGTTAAATGAATATAAAAATCAGAGATAACTCCATTCCTTTCACTAACCATGAAGTTCAGATTTTCCCTACACATATTTAATGAAAAAGAAAACTAGAATGCAATCTATACTGCTATAATATAATATTTTTAGCAGCTAGCACATAATTTCAATTTTTGTTTCTAAGAGGGAGACATTCCTACACATTGAAAAGAAAGCAAAACGAAGGATGATAAGCAATATAAGTTTTAACAATCTTATAAAATGATGCAAAGACTCAAAGAATTCATGTAAAAGTTTTTTACTTCTTATTTAGAAATAATTTTTTAAATTTGTTTTAATCTTCTTTTTTTAAATTATTTTATTTTATTTGCTCCAATTAGTTGTATATAACAGAATGCATTTATGCATTTTGATAGGTCATATATAAATAGAGTGAATCTCTCATTTTTCTGATTATACATATTGTAGGATCACATTGGTCATGCAGTCATACATGTATTACATGAGGTAATAATGTCTGTTTTACTCTACTATCCTTCCTACCCCCATACCCTTTCCCCTCCCTTAGAAATAATTTTAAACTACAGAAAAGTTGCAAGAGTGGAAATTGAACAAAAAGAAAACAACTACGTACCTTTTACTGAGAGCTACCTACTGTTAAAATCTTATCCTGTGTATCAATTTTCTCGGTGGTGTGTGTTTGTGTGTGTGTGTATAAATTTTAACTTAGTCATTTGAGACAGCATGAACCTGAAATTTCATACAAGGGTGAAAAAAGACATAGAAGTTTTATCTGTGGGGATTTTCAAAATGTTTCTTGAAGTTCCATTGGTCCTAAAAATCATTTCATTTACATTTCTTAAGAATATTTCTGCTCTGACTTTGTGTTAGTCAGCTTTTCATCACTGTGACAAAATACCTGGAAAAAACAACTTAAAGGAGGAAAGATTTATTTTGGTTCATGAGTTCAGAGGTTTCAGTCCATGGTCAGCTGACTCCATTGCTTTGTGCCTGAGATGAAGCAGAGCATCATGGTGGAAAGGCATGGTGGAAGAAAACCACTCAGCTCATGGAAGCCAGAAAACAGAGACAGAGAGACAGAGAGAGAGAGAGAGAGAGAGAGAGAGAGAGAGAGAGAGAGAGAGAATGAGAGAGAGAGGGAGTGCACAAGAGACTGAGGACAAGACATGCATCTAGGGCACACCACAAGGGCCCTGCTCTTCAGCTAGACCCCACCTCCTTACAGTCTTCCCCACCTCCCAACAGTAACTGCTATGATTAAATGTGTTTTTAAGGGCTGAGGTTGTGGCTCAGTGGTAGCACTTGCCTGGCATGTGTGAGGCACTAGGTTCGATTCTCAGCACCACATAATAAATAAATAAATAAATAAATAAATAAAGGTATTGTGTCCATCTACAACTAAAAATATTTTTTTAATGTTTTTAATGTTTAGCATTCAGTATTTCTTACCAATATTCTCTGCTTTGCTCCTAAGGAACTCTCATTCAAATGGAATGTATCCTTTGAGTGAGAGTAATAGAAAATATAAGAGACCATGACACTGAAATAAAGTTATCATTACTTCTGCCACTTTACCATATGCCATTCAGACTAATTTCTAAAAAAATGACTCGTCCTTTAAAGAAATGCATATAAGGCAGGAAATCACAAGGTTTATGTACCCTGATTAACTACCTACTCTTTGTCTCTGGCCTTGAGTTATTCTACATGCTGAGGCAATGCAACTTGGTGAGATTTGAAGTAGGCAAGAGGTACATTCTTGGGTGCATCCATTCTACAAAAGAATGCATATGGAATTTAAAATCTGGGAATTGCTGGACACTAGTGCTGTTCCCTTTACCTCTCAGAAATTTTTCCCTTTAAACAGCCAGGGGAAGCCCTTGTGCCAGATTCAAATACACTGTCCAAATGGTTGTCCAGGCAGAGAATGGCCTAGGGGAAGGAGATAAACTGAATTCAGATTCTTAGAAGAGATTGGGGAGATGGTTTGTCCTCTTCTGACTCTTGAGGATCAAGAGTTGGGATTCAAAGGGGAAGGCATTGTTGGTAGGTTCTGGTTTTCTCCTTGGCAGTAACTATAGCAATCTGATAAATAGCAAATGATCAAAATGGCAGCCAAGGATATGATGTTTGATTAATCAAGTGAAAAAGCAATTTGGTTGGTAAAAGACAAGGGCATTTGACTTTTAGTTTAGATCAAAGGTATTGACCTTTGGTTTAGATCCCCCAAAAGCCTTGTGTTAAAGGCTTGGTTGCCAGCCTGTGGAGCTCCCTGGAGGTGGGGCAACCATTACGGGTCAGACCTGGAATGTCTGCCAAGGCTCATTTACTTAAAGCTTGGCTCCCAATGCAGCAATGTCCAGAGGTGGGACTTTTAGGAAATGACTGAATCATGAGGGCTCCTAACTTCATTAGTGGACTAATTCATCTGATGGATTTATAATTTCAGTGGATTATTGGGAGAGAGTAGAAGGAATGAGGTCACTGGAGGAATGCCCTAGAAAGGTATATTTTGTTATGGTCCCTTTCTCTCTTTCTCTATCTCCTTCTCTGCTTCCAGGCTGCCATGAACTGAGCAGTTTTCTTCCACCATGCCTTTCCACCATGATGTTTTGCCTCCCTTCAGGTCCAAAGCAATAGAGTCAGTCAGCTGTGGATTAAAACCCCAGAAACTGTGAGCCACAATAAACCTTTTCTACTCTAAGATGTTTATGTAAGGTATTTTGGTCACAGCTTGAAAAGCTAACTAACACAGGCACAAAGCCACCTGAAAGAGAAGGATGGGAATTCCCACGTGGTAGTCCTGCTTCACTCTTCTGTTACCACATTATTCACCGTGAGACGGTGTGCAGTTGCCTTGAGTGTGCTTTGCATTCTCTGTCTGAGATGAATAAGACGCTGTTACCAGAGATTCCAATATATGAGGTCTTGTCACTCACCCCCAAAAACAACAGAAAAGGTAAGGGTGAAAAGCAGGAAAGGAACTTTAATCAATAGGACCATACTGAGACAGCAAAGTGAAATCGAGCATCTCAGTCCTGTCTTCCAGTTACAGTCATGAGATTTCTTTAGGTTTAGAGGAAGAATTGGGGCGATAAGATGTATGTGTAATGGAGTCGTCTTGGTCAAACCATGGCCTGGTTGATCATCATCTCCGTTCTGGTTCTACAGGTGCTTTTGGAGAAGTCCTATCACTTGGGAGGGCGGTCTCCATTTGCTGTGCACAATGCAGAATGTCATCTATCAGACCTGTGTCTCTGGAAGGGGCAAGTCCAGTCCCACGAGATGATTGCTCCTGTGCAGGGGGCAGTCTCACTGTGGGATGATGTGCCTGCAAAGCTCCACTGTTCAGGGAAGGGATAGGCCATGACAAGAGACAGGTGCCACTCCAGGGGTCTGAAACTAAATGCTGTTAATGTCCCTCAAAATCTTGCCCCAGTATTTAAGAGGGATGAGATGGGTAAGGTAAATTTAGGGTAAAATCTTGTATTAGCAGTTTTTAGATGAATACTCCTTCATTGATTAACATGCCTATATGCAAAGCTGAGCAGATCACAAAGTTTAAGATAGTAAAGATACAAAGTGAAGGCAGAGAGGCCAAGCTTTAGCCTACTTTCATTTACCGACTGGGCATACGCAGAGTCAAGAGTCACTGCTTTGAGAAGACCCAGGCTTTCTAAGTCCTCGTTACAACTCTGCCTTAACCTTAGAGTGTACAAGCTATAGCACAGCAATGCAGAAGCACAAAACTAAGCACAGAGGACTCTGGGAATGTATTGAATATATTTATATTACACACACACACACACACACACACACACACACACACACAGTGTTAAAGATGAAAGGAAGACACCAGAAGATTGACACCTCAAATTGAGTTCTATACAATTAGAAGGGACTTGGTTGAAATTGGAGGCAAAGAGTCATGATCCAAGCAGAGAGGAGAACATGAAGAGGTTCAAGAATACAGAGAGGGCTGGGGTTGTGGCTCAGTGGCAGAGGGCTTGCCTAGCACATGCGAGGCACTGGGTTCAATTCTAGCAGTGGAAAATAAGTTTACTACAAATTCTTTGAAACAGTGACATACAGAAAAAAATGCAGGGCAGGGGAGACATAGTGACTTTGAAGACAGGAGAGCCTTTTTAAGAGCCTTTTTTTTTTTTTTTGACATAGTCTTGGAAGGCCTCTTTGATACAGTGACATCTGAATGGGGATCAAGAGGAAGAGCTGAGGGAAGGCCTTGGATATCTGGAAAGACCTTCCAGACATAGGAAGTGGTGAGCCTAAAGGCCCTGGGTGGACTCATGCCACCATGTTCAAGGACCGTGTTGACCGAATGGCAAGAACAGAATAAATGAAAAAGGGAGGGTGAAAGGAGCTGGGATCACACAGCAAATGGAACCAAAATGGCAGGCTGGGACTCCAGGAGGCCATGATAGAGAGACTTTGGCCTCTATCCTGTGATGGAAGCCATGGAGGGATTTTAAGAAGAGTGGTGCCATCTGATTTTATTTCAGAAGATCACTTATTACATTGATAACAGATATAGGGGAGAAAAGACAAATGGGGAAACAGACTGTGGTCCAGCAGCAGATGGTAGGGTCTCAACAAGGGCAGGAGGGGTAGAGACAGTGAGAAGTGGGTGGATGTGGGCAATCTGGATGGACTACATGTGGAATTAAAAGAGATATTAGAAGAATATTCCTAAAGTTCTGGCCACTCACTGAAATGGGGCTAATGGATTGACACTGTATGAGATATAAAGATCTCAGTCCAAAAAGAGTGAATAAACAAATATATATATATACAAATATATATATATACATATATATATATATATATATATATTGTGTGTGTGTGTGTGTGTGTGTGTGTGTAATTCCAAATAGCATTATTTCCCACTTGATTCTGAACCTCCTCTATCACAATATTTAGGCTTCTATAAAAGACAGACAGTTTGTGCTCAATTTTTCTGTAAACCCAAACCTCCTAAAACAAGAAGTAAAGACAAAAGACTGGCGATGGGGTTTGTGCTTTAGGTTGCTTCAGCTTCCTAAGTGGCAGAAACCTCTAAGGCTGGAAATCAGTACTGACCACCTGATTTAAACGTGTGTTAGGGAGGCAGTGACTTTTGGGAGATGGTGAACGAGGAGAGAAGACACACGTGGATATTTTAAGAACCCACGCTTCCACATTCATGAACACCCCTCACGGAAGACTGAAAACTGCTGGTTCTTTCACCGTCAGACCCACCCCGACCCCAGGGACCAGGGTGAAGAAGACTCTGCTGCAAGGGTGACAGGCATCTGCAATAGAATCCATTCGTTTTTTGTTTAAGTGTTGTTTTATTTGGGCTGTAATTGGTCTACAAAAAAATTGGGCATGCACCCATGATTCTCATGATACCATCACCACAACTGTTTTCGTCAGCTTTTTCGCTGCTGTGACTAAAAGGATCTGACTAGCACAGTTATAGAGGAGGAAGAGTTTATCTGAGGGCTCATGGTTTCAGAGGTCCTCCTCCATAGAAGGCCAGGTCCATTCCTCAGGGCTCAAGGTGAGGCAGAACATCATGGCGGAAGAGTGTGGCAGAGGGAAGCTGCTCACATCATCAGGGAGCAGAGAGAGACTCCAATCTCCAGATAGGAAATACATACCCCATAGCCACGCCCCAATTCCCATCTCCTCCAGTCACACCCTATTACTTCAATAATCCCATCAGGGATTAATTCACTGATTGGGTTAAGACTCTCACAACCCAATCATTTCTCCTCTGAACCTTCCTACATTGTCTCACGTGTGAGCTTTGGGGTGACACCTCACATCCAAACCATAACACCAACCAAGATACTAAACATACTCTTCACCTCCTGAAATGTCCTTGCGTTCTATGGTTTCCTGGATTTTTTGGGTGTGTGCTAAGAAGTTAAGGTCTATTCTCTGAACATATTTTGAAGTGCACTTTTTACAGTACTGTTAGCTACAGGTTCATGTTGCACAGCAGATCTCTGAACAGCTTTTTAATCTTGCATCACTGAAATTTTATCCCCATAGAACAATAACCCCCCATCGCTCTCCCCCAGCACTTGGCAACCACCCTCCTGATGTCTGCTTCTGAGTCTGACCATCTTGGATACCTCGTGTGAGCTGGTGGATATATCCCACGCTCCCTTTATTTATCATGGTCAGTCTGGGCCAGTGGTTCTCAGTTACTCTCTCTCTCAGGATCTTAGGACTCCTCAAACTCTCTCCACAAAATGCCAATTTGTAATGTATTCGGTTCCAAATCACAATCTCCCGTGTGAGACGAGGATGTAGGCGTTTTGGAAAACCTCTCTAGGTGATTGTGTTGTGTGCAACCCTGATTAAGAACCACTGAATTCAAACCGATGAGCCCTGACATCTAACTGCTCAGGCACATCCCATTTGGCTGGGGTCCCAGCAAAGGGGTCAAAAGGCTGATGAGTCAGAACTGGCCTAATCCCGCTGTCCCTGAGCAGGGCCCTATCAATTATGAGGGGAAGCACTTTGTTCCAAAGGACAAAGCACACATCTCCAGGGCCAGGTGGACTGCAAACAAGGGCTCTCCCAAGGACAAAAGCTGGTGCCTGTTGCCAGCAACTTCAGCTTGGAAGGTTGACGGAACGGTTATGAACTCTGATGGGGCAGATGGAAGCAGCAGAGGGAGTAGCAGGGTGTGGAGTGAGTGGGTGCTTAGGAAGGTTTGTTGCCACCATGAAAGGATCTCTAAAGAAAATGGAGTTGCAGGTGTCCTTCCTCCTGGGACCTAGACTGGGAGAGCCTGGAGTCCTCAAAGCAAAATGCTCCCCATTCCAGGCCAGGGCTGAGCTCAGCAGGAGATTCCAGACTGGAGTCTCACTCTGACCTCAGACTCACTTTCTGCTCTTCAACAGGCACCACTCAGAATGCTTTCGTGAGGGGGAAAGTTAATTATAGCACCACACCATACACGTCAACTTAAGTGGGTTTTTTTTTTTCAAATCAGACTCTTGGGTTATAGCTCAGTGGTATTGCACTTGCCTAGCGTGTTTGAGGCACTGGGTTCGATCCTCAGCACTGCATATAAATAAATAAATAAAGGTATTGTGTCCACCTGTAACTAAAGAAATATTTTTAAAAATCAGACTATTAAAAAGAGTATTGGTGGATATCTAGCTCTGGAAGGGAAAATACCAAGTTTAAAAAGCAAAAGATACTACAAAGAAATTACTGAGATTCCACGATGAAAATGTTTGGAGTTCAAGGTCATGAAAAGCCATTGTAAGCAAAAGGAAAACAGCATGCTAAGAAAATACTTGCAACAAATTTCACCTCCCAATTAGTTGGAAGACAAATTGAAAGCCATGTGCCTGTTTACTCATTCTTCAATGTTTAGTCAGTCATCAGAGATCCAGCCCAAGGCCACCCAGGTGAATCTCAGAGCTCGTCCAAAAGGTTGTGGATCCGTTGCAGATTCCCAGAGCCTGGAGGCCCTGCACTTTAAAGTATGTACACATCATCTTTTACAGGGGTCTTTAAATTTTCTTGGAAGATAATCTTAAAGACTGGGGCAGATATGGGACAAAGACTATCAAGACCACTGCAGTGCCCCTGAACCCAAAGCCTAACCTGTAATCAAATGTGGCTTAGAACTCAGGGAGCATGGCCTCAAAATCATCAAACGCTACCTGCCCTACCATGTGGTTTCCAGACCCCTGACCCAACGTCATTTACAGAGATGCCAAGCGGAGGATGCTGTTCTCCTCACAGCTAGCCCTGGCAAAGTGGAAGGGACGAGGGAGAAACTCTGATTTGTGAGTCGGGCTATTTCTGGGGTGTTGAGTGGGGGCCAGATTGAGCCTACAGTCCTCAACTTGGTCTAATCTGAAGAGATGCAGACCAATGCCCCAGGGTGAAAAAATGTCTCTGAATCCTGATCAACCAACAAGAGGTGAAGAAATCATTACAGTGTGAACAAGCGATTTTCCATTTGGAAGTGACTAGAAGCTGGTAGGGAATGGTGAAAAATGAGAGGAATCTAAAATGAAACATGCCTTCCTATAATGCTGTGGGGGCTGTTACATGACGCAAGGCTGGTGTGAGACCTGCCGTGCAAAAGGACTGGGGGAGGGTATGGAACAAAGGGATAAAACCAGCCGACAGGCCACTGTCTGGAGCCGTAATGGTAAGCATAGTGCACCATGCTCTTGTCAGACCCAGAGAACGGCACCACACAGCACAAACCCTAATGCAGGCCACATTCTCCGGCTCCTTATAAGGTACCCACTTCACTCTGTCAGTCGCAACACAAACAGACCACCCTGATGCAAGACGGGAATAAGCAGGGAGACTGCAGGGCCAACAGCATACACAGAAACCCCGCACAGGAACTCACAGGAACTCTCCCTACCTCCTGCTCTTTTCTGTCAACCTTAAACTACTCTAAAAATGAAGTCCAGAAACTTGGAATGGAACCACCATTTGATCCAGTGATCCCATTCCTCAGTTTACACCCAAAGGATTTAAAATCAGCATACTACAGTGACATAGCCACATCAATGTTTATAGCAGCTCAATTCACAATAGCTAAACTATGGAACCAACCTAGGTGCCTTTCAACAGATGAATGGATACAAGAAAATGTGGTACCTATACACAACAGAATTTTACTCAGCCATAAAGAGAAATGAAATTATGGCATTTGCAGGTAAATGGATGGAACTGGAGACTATCGTGCTAAGTGAAATAAACCAATCCCCCAAAACCAAAGACTGAGTGTTCCCTCTGATACGCAGATGCTAACTCACAATAAGGGGTCAGAGGTAGGGAAGAATAGAAGTACTTTGGAGAAAGTAGAATGAAGAGAAGGGAGGGGGAATGGGAATAGGAAAGATAGGAGCATGAATCAGACATCACTTTCCTATGTTCATATGTGAATACCCGACCAATGTAATTCCACATCACGTACAACGAGAATGGGAAATTGTATTACGTGTATGTACAATATGTCAAAATACATTCTACTGTCATGTATAACTACAAAGAACAAATTTTAAAAATGTCTTATTGTAGATAAAAAAGAATGCCAGACATAGTGGCATGCATCTGTAATCCCAGCAACTTGAGAAGCTGAAGCATGAGGATCCCAAGTTTAAGGACAGCCTCAGGACTTTGGAAGACCCTTAGCAACTTAGCAAGACCCTTCATCAATATTAAAAAAAACAACTGAGGATGTAGCTCACTGGTAGGGTGCTTGCTAGCATGTAGAAGGCTCAATACACACACTTCATTAAAAAAAAAAAACCTGGGTTCAATACACACACTTCATTAAAAAAAAAAAAAAAACCTCAGTTTTAAATTGACACACCTTGTTCTTCCCCAAATGTAGGCAGAAGATAGCCTGCATCTGAATGTTGCCTTTAATGGAAGATAATGAAGTGGGGCAGGTCAAGAGCTGAGAGGTCCATTGACCATGAATGTCAAAGATTCTTCCTTCTCCCCCAGAAAAATTCAAGGTGCACTTCATCAGTGTATTTCAACCAGGTATTTTATTGATCTGGCAAATGCAAAATATACAAATTTTCAAAGGCATCCCCTGTTTAAAAGCTAGCACAGCTTCATTCCAGGTCATTAATTGAGACAAATATACAAAATATACAGAACACAGGAGTCGTAAGTCATACATAAGAGGCCCCCAAACCAGTTAACAATTAAACCCAATCTATACAGCTTTCTATTTTTAGGCTCCCTTGTACATATTAAATAAATAAATAGCACATCTGCTATCAAAATAATAAAAAAATAAATTTCAAGTATTACAAATGAAAATATCATTGGTGTGGTTCAAACAGTTTTTCTTCTTCCCCAGAATGCTTTGCCCATGGTCGAAGGAGAGGGTAAACTTACCCAAAAAACAAATAAGCAAAGTTAAAAAAATTGGTCCCAGTTTTGTTTCGTTTTGTTTTCTTTTGGTGGGGGGTGGGCAGGAGAAGCAGAAGCTCCAAGCCTGCATGTCAGATGCACCCACCAGCCGACGTCCCTTCAAGAGTCAGCTTACTGGCTTTCAAATGAAGCAGAATTCCCCCTTCTCCCAGATCTCCCCTCCCCAACCTTATCCACGTGCTCTCCCCATCTAGGATCTCACCAAACTAAAGTCCTATGTTAGGCAAAGCCCTCTTCATGTATGTACTGATACCAGGTCATCAGGGGTGAGGGGAACACCCTCACGGAGCCCTCCTGTATCAGATCATACAGGACAGGGCGGGGTGGCATCTAAAGACCACCCTCAGGTGCAAAGCTGCAGGGCCCTCAGGTCCCAAAATAGGACCAATCTAAACACTCGTGCACATGCATGTGCCACACACCCAACCTGACGTGACTCAAGACACTGGGGAAAGAAAGGACCCCAAGTCTTACGCTGCAAGGACTGTACACCTAGATAGTCCTGCTCTCTGGAAAACTGCCAATTAAAAAGGGGTCGGGTGGGCAGGAAGGATCAAAGGGCTAGGTGTAGAAAAACACAGAACTTGATCGTGCAGGATCTGAAGTGTCTCCCTGTGTCCCACTAAATCCCAGGTAGGGAAACGTGCAGTCTCTAAGGGCTCCTCTCAACGAACAAAGCAGCTCTTCTCTCCACTCTCAGCTTCATGTGTCTACATCCCCGCCCTCACCCCAGGACCTGAAGGGCATGGTCCCAGGGTGCACAGCAGAAGGTGGGAAGAAAAGTGACCTTTGGCACCAGCTTTGAGACATCCTTCAAGGGTCATTTGGACAAACAGAACTGCTGAGTTTCCAAACAGTTTCTTCTGGGTGTAAGATACCCTCTCCTACCCTGTTTGTTGAGGGAACAAGGGAGGAGAAACTGACAGAAACTACAGGTATCTAGAACCACAAGTCCCATAAGCCCTGTTTTCAATCCCTGCCAACAGTCACAGATGCCATGGAGGCAAGGCAAGGATGATACTCAATCTTCTGAAATCCCCAAGGTACCCAGAGTGGTGCCAGGCACACAGCAGACACTTGACAAAAATGTGCAGACAATCTCTTAGAGGAAGCAGCCTGGAATGGGCCTAGCTTGGGCCATCGACTCCACCTAGGGACATGGTGGTGACAAGTGTCCAGAAGGAAGGAGGCTGGCTCTTCTCCGTGCAATTGCACAGAGTTGGTCTTGCAACGATTCAAATGCTCCAAGCTTCCCCATCTCATGGGTCTGCCCAACTCCTCACATCCAGAGGCTCTAAGCCCCCCAGGGCCTAACGCCCCAGCCTCTAAGTCCTGAAGAGGTATGACTTTCAGGTCACCCTAAAATGTGCAAAAGCAAGCAGCTCTGGGAGAGCGATTCACTCAGGCACCTCCAGGTCCAGGTAGAGAACAGAGGGACCCCTGGAGGGGAAGCCCTGCTCATCTTTTGCATTTTTGCAAAATACCTCCTTTTCCCACACAGCCAGTCTGTTCTTGAGCTCAGGGCTAAGGAGGCGTGTGAATGTGCGGGAATTCCAAGCATGTCGCTGCTCAGTTGACAGGCGAACATCAGCTCAGGGACTTTTCAGAAGTCCCAACTCAAGTCTCTCTCCATGAGGCATCTCCCAAGGCCAAGATGCACAAAAGAGCCACGAGAGTTTCCAAAGATCTCTGGACTCTCAGCAGCTAGGGTCTCACCCTCCTTTAACTTCAGGATTCTCTGCCAGTCACATCTCTCCAGCTAAGAAAATTCCAGGCCAGGATCACAGAAACAAAAGAAAACAAACAGCATTGTGGGGTCCAGGGTCCCCATAGGGGCCTCTTCTCATCTCCTCCACTACTCACTGTCCTCCTCAAGCCTGGTGGAAGGACTTGAAGCCAGACACCCTGGAAGGCCAGGAGGGCGGGGCGTGGGGAGGCCCACAGCTCATGGCCTGAGCAGGGATCCACGTGGCCATTGTCTCGGCCATCCTGGCCATCCTGAACCGTGGGGGGCAGCTGCTTTCCAGCCGGCAGTCTCCCCTTCTCATCCACCCAGCCTGGTCCGGAAGTCCTGGGGATTGTTTTGGCCTCAGGTAGATGGGTGGGCACAAGCTAAGCGGCAGAAGTGGAGATGGACCGGAACCGGATGCGTCTGCTTCAGTGTTCCCTGGAGGAATCAGCGCGGGAGCCTTTCATGTTCTGTTTTCAGGAGAAAGAGGGTGGGGGAGGGAATCAGGACGTGTTGCCAGCTGTTTCTCCAGCAGAAGGCTCAAAGCCATGCCAGGGAGACTTATTCCCCACCCTCTACCCCAAACAAAGAACAAAACCCAAGAGAGGTATCATCACAAAACAGGTGGAAGAGTGCCCAGGTAGGTCCAGAACAGGACAGAAGATAACTTCAGCTCACAGAAAAATGGGGCGGACACAGGCCAGGAGCCTGCTGGAGGAGGTGAAGGAAGATGGGACAGGCATGTGACTCAGGACTCCAAAGCTCCAGTGGTCAGACAGGAGCCTCATGCTCACTCTCCTTTAGGGTCCCAGGGCTGCTCTCTGCACCCACACAGGGACTCCCTGCTGGCCATAAGCAGGCCAGGACAGGCTGGGGGCCCTGGAGCAGCACAGCCTGTCTCCTGACCTCAGCCTCAGGCCTGGTGTCTGGAATCTGGGCCCAACACTCAAGAGGAGTGCACAGGTGGTTAAGAGGGATGGCTGGACATGGCAAGGAGGCCCAGGTGAGGAGCCACGCAGAGAAGGCCCAGCCCTGATGAATGGGACTCTAGGAGGAAGTGCTGCCCCAAAGGCACTGGCTGGCATCAAAACCTCCCTAAAAATATTCTTAAATTGGTTAGAGACACATGATTGCTGCCACTGCAAAGCAGGGGTCCCTCCCTGGACTCCCTGATCTACCCCTCAAAAAAAAAAATAAAAAGAAACACAATTTTTGTAGTATCCTGTCTGACTCCAAGTGTCTCCAACAACACTGAGAAGTGAACGGAGCCCAGGCAGAAGGGGACGCAGGGATCGCCTCACTCACTCTCTCCCTGAGCGCCCCAGCTGGAGACGGCTCCAGAGAGGAACCTCCCAGGTCTGCACAGCAGCAGAACCACCACCGGGTCCTGGGAGGACTCAGGAACCCAGGCAGCTGGCACCCTCTGTGAGAGGGTGGGTCTCTGGAAGTGGCCTGGTCCTCACGTCTAGACAGCGTGGCCAGGCTGTGGGATCTGAGGGTGAAGGGCCATGGCTGTGCTCCACCCTGGACACCACAGGCCTGCAGCTTTCACATGTGAAGACAATGCACGGACAGCACTGAGTGCCACAAGGCAGGTCATGTGTATGTCACTCCGTTATGGGGCCCTGGCTCAGGACACACAGAGAGAGAGAAGACAGACCTCACAATGGCACTGCTCATAATACCCTTGGATACTGACACATGAGCCACATACGCCACGATGGCCTTCTGCACACAGACCAAGATGCCCTACATCTGAGATGCCATGACTTGGAGATGCAGGAGGGGACAAGGGACATGCACCAATCATTTACCTTTCCAAGGTTAGTAAGGAGAAAACTTTGAGAAAATGTGACAGACAGTTCGTCTTTCAAGCATAGTGGGGAAGAGAAAAAAACAAACAGGTTGGAAAAGAAAAAAAATCTTTCAGTAGTATTTTTTCTAGAGTGCATTTGAAATTTTAAAATGAAGAACACATCACAAATGCCAGGTGGTCTCTCCACCCCACACTGCTAAGCGCAGCCCCGGAACACACTGCAGAGTGCAGGGTCTGGGCCACCATGCCAATTTTGCCAAGAAACCAAGATCACTGGCCCCATATCCCAGGGCTCCCTTCCTCCCAAGTCTGAGCACTGTGGCTGTTCATGGGAAGAAATCCCACCAGCCTGGGGCAAAAAAAATAGGAGCATCAAAATACAGATTCAGACCCCAAGAGACCAAAAAGTATCCACTAAGGCCCAGGGCACCAAGTCCCTCCCTGATAATAACAGCAGCCATTGTCCACCAGGCCCTGAATCTAAGTGTTATACCTATGTTTCATTATTAAAACCTCTTATAAGCCAGGCACAGTGGCACACGCCTATAATCCCAGTGACTTGGGAGGCTGAAAGAGGAGGATTGGCAAGTTTGAGGCCAGCCTGGGCAACTAAGCAAGACTCTGTCTCACAATGAAAATGAAAAAGGGTTGGGGGTGTAGCTCAGTAGTAGAGCATCCCTGGGAACAATCTCCAGTACCACCAAAAATTAAAATAAAAAAACAAAAAACACTCACAAATTTATCTCCATTTTATGGATGTACGAAGTTCAGGTCCTAGAATTGCTTTAACTTGCCCAGAGTTCCAACATAAGGACTGGCAATAGAACCAAGGTACAAATGTTGTGTGGTGGGACTCTAATAATAAATTTTGGTCACTGGGCCCAGATCAATTCCTAGAATCACACCTGTCTGTGATCCAAGACATGGGGTCACTCTCACAGGCAGTGGGCTGGACTCTGGGACTTCAGGAGTAGAATTCTGAGCAGAGTCGGGGGATGGGCTATAGTATATATTTTTACTGAACTGGAGGGATTCTAGCCCAGAACACTGTTGGATTCACCCTGGAGCTGGGCAAACTTGGCATTAGCAGGGTGGGAGCATCAGCCTGAATGGCCCCCTCCCGGTAGAAGACTTCTTTGAAAAGGAACGGAGCATGTGCAAGACCACAGGCCCCAAGCCTAAAGGCAGGCTGCCAAATAAGAACCCTGGACCTCCAGTAGCCCATGTGCTGGAAGGCTGGCTGAAAAGGAGTAAAGGACACTGGACCGTAAGGTCTCTTGCTCTTAGAAGATGGATGTTAAAGGACAGGCCACCATTAACCAAGGAAGCAGCTGCAGTGAGAGGCTTGGGGACCTAAACCAGAAACCAACAGCAGCTAGCAGCACCCCTCATGCAGCAAGGATGAGGGGCCTCAGGACAGAGGCAAGGGAAGTGTGCCAGCTGCTCCCAGAGGCTGGCAGAGAGGAAGAAACCAGCCTTCAGGAAAGGAGGCCCATCTAGGTCCTGGTCCTGCTGCCTACCAGCTGGACGGCTGTGGGCGGGTCGCCTGACATCAGCCCTCATCTGTTAAGCAGGGGAGGAACTGCCCTGGCCACCTCCTGGGGTTATTTAAGGACCAGAGAGGCGGGGGATGAGCCACAGCATTCTCTGTGAGCTGTTCCGCCCTAGGAGGTACATCTACTGCGTGCCACCACAGCCCAGGCTGCTGCCAAGCCACGCCTGTGCCCGCTGAACCCTCCCCAGTCTCAGCATAAACTCATCAAGGTAACCTAAGGAGTGCAGAGGGAATAATGGGAGAGTGTCACTGAAGCAGGGAGGGTGGCATTTCACGGTGACAGCTATTAAAACTCTGTGACATGAAGGCCCCAGCACCTTCTGCAGCCAGGGCTCCCCAGAGCAGCGGAAACACGGTGTTCTCTCCCCAGGGGCTGCCAGAGCCCATGCTGAACCAGAAGCTCCAGCAGAGCACTCCAGGGGAAGGAGGAAGGCACCCCCACGGGTCTGGTGTCAAAGCTGTGCCCAGTCCTGAGTGCAGTTGGGGGCTGAGTGGGATCTCCTAAGGGACAACATGATCCCCAAGCACAGGGTCCATGCAGACCTCTCTGGAGCATGGGGCTCCTTGGAGGGAGGGAGAGGCAGCAGGGCTCTAGGCCAGCCTGTCATGCCCCTCAAGGTGTGTCCTCCTTTTGAAGATTAGGCTCTGGCTAAGTTTTCCTTTAATGAAAGGATGCTCCTTTGAGAGGGGAGGGGGCATAAAAGTCAATGGTGGCAGTCCTGGACCCAGCCTGCCACCAAACTGGCACCCTAAGAGGACCCATGTGGAGGTGACAGCATGGGCCCATGAGGAACCTCAGGGGCCACAGTCCCTCTCGCATTCCCATCTAAAATGTTCCTGAATTCCCTCCTGTCTCCTCCGTGCCCATCTCCTCCTCCCCCATGGAAGACTTCAGACTTCACAAAAACTGTCTTTATCCTCAGTATTTTAACAGGCAGGCAGCCAAACTGGCAAGCAAGAAGGAAAGAGTATAAGCAGCAGAATTATTCAGAGAAATACTTACAGACAGGCCTTCCCTAGCAAAGGCTGCAGGGAGAGAAGCAGAGAGAGAGAGAGAGAAGTCAGTCAGGAGGCGGGACAAGCTGGCAGACCTCCCACACCTGGCCTGGCCAGCCGCTCCCAGACAGCCCCGAGGGTCTGGCCAGCCTGGAGGACCGTCCCGTGAAAGTTAGGACAGCTCTGAAGTGAGGAGAGAGGCCTGGGCTCCTGCCATGGTGTCCTGCATGACTGGGGTCAGTGCAGCTTGGGATGTCACCTGTCCCTACTGAGGCAAGTCCTCTCAAACATCTGGAAAAGCCACCTCTGCACTTCCAAATAAGACCCAGGATAAAATGTCAAAGAGATACTCTCAGTTCTGCTCAGTTTTCATTTAAAAATCCTCAGATTTGAGACCTGAAAGGAATATTTATTAGAGGTCTCGCACCCTCATCAGCAAAGCTAAGGAGACCGAGGTCGGGGCCATTAAAATCCATATTCATGTTAGTGGCAGAGTCACAGCCAAAGTCAGGTCTGCAGGTCCCAGCCAGTCACCGTATGGCCTCTCATTATGGGCCAGACAACAGGTCAGAGGCATGGAAAAAAATCACCTTATCTGATTTGTCTTCTTTGGCATGTATTATTCCCCCATTCCACGGATGAGAAAACTGAGGCCAGGGGAAGTTAAAAGACCTGCGGAGGCCACAGCACTCTCCCCACATCACATTCCAGATACCAGGAGGCTCAAGGAAGCTCTAGGGAAGGCAGGAAGAGCTGGGGAGCTGCCAGGGCAGCCTAGGATTGAGGTCATGAACAAAGCCCATTCAAAATTCTGCCTATACTGATTTGTGAGAGGCCAAGCATAGGGGTGGAGGTGGGGGACACCTTGAGTGGCACCTGATCTGGAACCCAGATGTTTCTACACCTCACACATTTGCAAAGCTTCTTGGCTACTTTTGAGGAAAGTACTGGTTTTCTGCAAACACACCTTAATGCCCAACAGACAAAACCTTCCAGCATTTACTTCTCTGAGCTAGTGAAACAGTGAAATCCGGACGGGCTGGGTTTGTGTTGGTTTTGACCCCCTGTGTGAGGAAGTGGCTCCTTCCTGGCTGTCTGGCCTGCAAGGGCTGCCTGGTCCTAAGGGGACCATGCTGGCTCCAGGCAGAGGTCAGGCTCCAGGGCCTGTGGGACCCCAGCTCTTCTGTAATGGAGTGATAGTAAGGGGACAACTCAGTGAAATACTCAGCCATGGGTGGGACCAAAAAGATGTCCCTGGTCCACGTGGACAGACTTCAGGACTGCGAGACTGCCCTGGACTGTTTTAGAAACCACTATCACCCATGTGAACAGGACTTGGGCAATTCACTATTTCTCCTGCTCTGCCCAGTTCTGCCCAGTAAAGACCACAACCTCACAAGGACATGGGCAGTCACAGTTGTCAGCAAGAAAGGTCTTCAGAGGGGGCTTCTTGCACTCGCCCCCAACACATGCGCGCGCGCACACACGTACACCCACGCTTAGGCACACACACCCACAAACACAACACACATCCCAGGTCTGGGGCCATGGCCCTGGGCACGCTCCCCCCGAGGCAGGTAGGAAAGGGGAGTCACTGACTTGTCCGGGCAGCTGCGTGGGCACCTCCGGGGGCAGGCAGCTGGGCAGGGCAGCAGAAGTGGAAGCCACATGCTCCTCAAAGCTGTTGATGCGAGGCTTTTTGGTGGGTTCGGGGCTGGCTAGTGGGGTGACACTATTGCGTCTCATGAGCGGGTTAGGTCCCTTCTTTGCATCCTAAGCGAGACAAAGACAAAAGAGAGAAGGCGACAGTTACAGGGAGTGGAGGGAAGGAGATAAGCCACACGAAAGTCCCCTTGCACCTGGGCTTTATGGACACAACCAGCTGGACCGAGTGAGTGGCGGTGGGCTGTGTTTATGCCATGACCTCTGACCAGGGACAGGTGTGAGTCCCTCCCGCTCCTCCCCTGCATCCTTCCAAAGGGCATCCACGTGGACTACATGAGCACAGTAGGGAGGGGAATAATTACAACCATAGCAGAAGAAGGTCGAGAAAAGAACCTTGTTTCCAGCCCCCAAAGGGCCCCAGAGGGGAGTCCAAGAGAAAGACTTGGTCTGAGGCTGAAAGGAGAGGGAGAGAAAGGCGTCGGTGCCAGGTGCCTTCCCCCAGGACCTGCGATGCACGGGCTCCTGCCGAACACTCCCAAGAGCAATACCCTGCCCGAGGACAGGACTCGAGGGCTTCCAAACCAGCCAGGAGACCACAGTTAGGGAAAATCAGCATCAGGCAGAGTCTGCCAGCCAGGACCAGACACCAGGCCTCCTCTCACAGGCCCTGGCCCAGAGCCTCGGCACTGGGGTCCGACTCTGTCACTGCACCACCCTGTGCTCCACAGCAAGTATTCTGAGACCCCAGGTCTGGAGCTGCAGGCCACAGCCAGGCCAGACCTGTCCTCATTAGCATCAGTGACCTTGTTCAGAGTGGAGGGGGCTGCAAAGGAGGCGAGGCAGCCGGGGGACATTGTCCTCTCTCTTTTCACTACACAGATGAAGGTGGGCAGTAAACTGGCTAAGATCTCATTGTGCTCTTAATGCCAAACTCCGATGGCCCAGCTCCTTGGGAACAGGGAAGTCACCACCGTCGGTATAAGACTATACTAGCAAAGCACTGCATTTCGACAACCTACAGGACACAAATTCAAACTCACTTTCCAATGCTCTCCTGAACTGACATCAGATCTCCTCAGTGAGAGACTTGCCCTGAGTGACGCCCACATGTCAGATCTCCCCAGGGTGGAAGACAGCAACCACCAAG
The DNA here is from genome assembly GCA_020662805.1 of Glaucomys volans. Lineage (NCBI taxonomy): Eukaryota > Metazoa > Chordata > Mammalia > Rodentia > Sciuridae > Glaucomys > Glaucomys volans. The sequence continues at coordinate 3,208 of JAJEJO010000452.1, read as the reverse complement.
CTCCGGGTCTCTGAAAGTCCTTCCAGCTGGCCGTCCCTCATGTCTCCCACCTGAACTCCTGCTAATTCTGAACCTAAGCACACGCAGATGACCGTGTCAGATGATGGGCAGATCCTGTCAGAACCAGACTCACTCTGGGTCTCGAAAGCAGTTTTAGTTGCTAAAAAAAAGCCACAGCCACTGTGCTAGGTTGACGTTTCAAAGGGGAGGTAATACTTGCTTCTCCCGTCAAGTAGAAATGGGGGGACAGCACGGAAAGGAGGGAAAAGGAGAATCAGCCAGTCCTGAGAAGCCACAGGAAAACAGGGTAGGAGCTACAGGGGGGCTGACCGTGGGAGCCACCCAGGCTGAGGGCGAATGAGCTGCCCCGATGAGAACCACATCACATCCTGGCACGATGAAGGCCAGCAAGGGGGCACTGTCCACTGAGAGACCTCCACTCACCTCCGACCTCTCCCGGTGTGTGCTCACTGACTCCACATTCAGGTAGATGGACTCCACACGGCAACCTGGGGGGCAAAGGACAGGGAGAGGACAGCTTCTGTTATAGGGACAGTCCTGCCAAGAGCTCCCAGGGCCACCAGCAGACACAGACCCCAGAGGCAGTGCTTGGCCAAGGCTGCTACTCACCATAAGCGACAGGCGTCAGTTTCAGGACAGTGTGAAGAGGGCATTTCAGGTAGGGCATCTCTTCTGAAAAGAGAGATGGTCCCACAATTAGGTACAAGACCTGAGGCAGTGGGAGGCACCGAGGAATATCCACGGGCCCACACAAGACCCCCAGAAGCCATGCCAGGGCGAGGGCATCTTATCCCAATACACAGGTCATCCTGCCCAAGGCAGGTGGCCCTAGAAAAAGGCACCTAACCAAAAGAATACAATAAAATAAACCCCAAACCCACTCTTTTTTTAAAAAAGCTATTTTCCAAACAATTCAGACTCCTTAGATTCACCTGAGTCTTGGGCAGAAATGAGATTCTCATTAGAGTTCTCTGGGCTCTTTGTTCTTTGAAAGTGGGCTAATGAGAAGAGTTTCACCCCCACCCAAAGACCCTCCACCTTGTGGAGCTGAGGGTTTCCAGTAGGCTGTGTTTGAAGTGATGAACAGAGTTCCCAAGGGCCCGCACGGTGGCTCTGGGTGGAGAGGACCCCGCAGCTGGCTGTGAGCCAGACCCCTGCCCTGCAGTCACATGCATTCAAGGACCAGTTTGCTTCCCCCTCCTTCCCCAGGCCATGGCCTGCCCAACCGAACCTGCACTCTTATCCAGGAAGTAGGCCAGCAGGCAGCGCAAGACAGCCTGGTGGCAAATGACCAGCACGTTCTCCTGACGCTCCAGTTCCATGATCACAGGCTCCAGACGCTGGACCAGATCCTGGTAGGACTGAGCACAGAGAGATGGGACACCACGTTAGAGCAGAAGGCACTCGGGGAGAGCACGGCCATCAACCTTCCGTCACCACAGACCAGAGAGCTCAGAATTGGCCACTCCGTCCACGGGCCCCTCCCCTGGGCATTCAGCTCTGCAGGTGAACACAACAGTCCTGAGGGGAATCCTCTCTGAGCACCTTCCTCTTCCTTCACCTGTCCAGGGGGCGAGGGTCAGTGGTGGCTGAGAAAGGGCAGGCTGCACAACAGAATAATACTCAGCTAGAACAAGGAATGAAAGACACACACCCCGACATGCAGAACCGCAAAAACTTTTATGTCGAGCAAAAGAAGCCAAGCACAAAAGTCCACATATACTGCATGACTCCCCTTCTGTGAAATGTCAGAACAGCCAACTCTAGCAGCAGGAAATAGGTTCATGACTGCCAGGGGCAGGGGCTGGGGGAATCTGGAATGCCTGCTAACAAATCTGAGGTTTCCTTTTGGAGTGAGGGAAATGTTCTGGAATGAGTGGTGATTGTGACATGGCTATCCATCAGCCTCTATGGATTCCACAACCAAGTGCAGATTGAAAATATTCAGGTGATGTAAGTTTGCAGTTGGAAACAGTGGCACACACCTAAAATCTCAATGACTCAGGAGGCTGAGGCAGGAGAATCACAAGTTCAAGGTCAGCCTCGGCAACTTAGCAAGACTCTGTCTCAAAATAAAATAAAAAAGGGCTGGGGTTGTAGTTTCAAGGGTAAAGCACTTGCCTGACATGTGTGAGGCCCTGGGTTCAACACCTAGTATGGGGGTAGAAGTTGCATCTGACTGAATGAACATAGATTTTTTTTTTATTCCCTAATCGACTATTTAACAAATGCCTACACAGCACTTATGTTGGTATCATAAGTAGTCTAGAGATAATCTCAAGTACATGGGAGGATGTGTGTGGATTATATGCAAAGTAATATCTTGAGCATTTACCTACAGGGTTTGGTATCTGCAGGAAGTCCTCAGTCAACTCCCTGAGGATACCAAGGGACAATTGTCCACTAAATCCCACTGACTCATATTTTAACATGGTTAAAATGATGAATTTTGTGCCACATACATGTCATATCAACAAGCAAATGTAAAAAGAAGGGGTGGGGTTGTGTCCCTGAAAAGGACCTGCAAAGCTGCTCCTCACTCTGCCCCCCACTTCCTTTTCCTCCTAACCAGCATCCCCGTGAGCAAGGGCCAGCATGAGGCAAGAAGGCAGCATGGTGCCAGCTGGGGACTGAGGTATGACAAATGCTCAGAAGGGCACAGCCAGGAAGGGCACCCACTAGGTGTCCACACTGGGGCCTGGCCAAGCTCCCAGAGTACCACAGGTCTGCACACTCCATTCCCGCTCCACACAGGTGCTGGCTGGCACACTGGGTGACCAGCTGCGTGAGGGGAAGTGCCCACTGCCAGCATCGGCTCAGGTCCCAGCACCAGCAATAGGAGATGACCTCCTGGAGCCCAGCCAGTCGCCCTGGTGTGGCGCGAAGCCTCGTCCCACATCACGACGTGTGTAGAGACAAAGCCAGGCACCTCCCACTTTCACTTATGGGACAATACAACAACTGCACTTCTCTTAAGGCCAGGTACAAGGTTCCACTTAGGAAGGCTCAAGTCCAAGGTGCAGAGGAAAGAATGAGCCTGCAGCCAACGGAGTGAGGGGACGGTGCCCGGAGAGGCTGGAACAGGGTCCACTGGCCCTCAGCACTCTCTATGCCACCCCCGCCTGCAGCACTCACCACCCACCACCCAGCCGACCTCCCAGCAAATGCACAGAGGCCGGCAGACGGA